>JABXWE010002382.1:0-51677 GCA_014611495.1 Limonius californicus | reverse complement strand
ATAAAGTGCTTTAACATTTATTTCTCTAATGTTTCTTTAAATAAACCATTGTAACTATCATTTTTTGGGCACTATAATAGAAGTTGAGGTTCCGAAACGAGTCAAGGAAAAATGTTTGTTAGTATTGAATAACATTTTGTAAAAGCTTTCCAATGACGTTTCACAAAGCGGGTGTCACCTTCTGGTTTTTTTGTTGGGGTAGCTAAAACCTAAGAGGTCGAATGGAAAAGGTTACCTTATGAATCATTATGATTCCCCCTGCGATTTGTAGAAACGTTTTCTAGAAAAGTTCAATACCTATGTTACTTTCAGAGACATAGCAGATTCTACTTTTTCAATTGGCACCCTGTATATTAACATCTCGAAACCGTCAATTTGAGAAAATCCAAGAATTGTGGTTGTTTACTAGACGAACTCGTGTTCCAGTAGTTAATGTTCGCAAGTAATTGAATGTTAAGAGCTGCTTATAATTTAAACAATAATGTCTGAGACAATGCTAACAGTATTTGTAGTGTCACTAAATGATTACCTTTTCTTCGAGTGCTTTATCTTTTACGAGACGTAGCGGCCTTCTCTCCTATGCCTGTGTTGCGCGTTTAAAGTGCCGCAAACATAGAGGACCTACAGCTTAACGTGGGCTCCGAACCGCGGGAAGTGTACACACTTCTACTCCAGAGATAATTTACTAGGCGGAATACCTCACTGGTTTGCCATTGCCTTACAAGGGAGAAGGGCCGTTAAAAATCCGAAGTGCTGGTACTGGGAATTGAGCTCAGGACCTCCAGCTTAGAAGTCTAACACGCTATCCTTTATCGCACGGCCGCCTAATTAAATAAAATGATTCATGGAATATTTATTGTAGCTACTTCAAATAATTATTGAAATATCCGGGGCGATTTTTTAATTGACCATTTGGATAATCGGTGTTTCACTGTTAACTTGAAAGTATGACAAGAGTTACCGTATTACATCGATTATATGATGCCACCGATTATAAGATACACCTTTATTTTAGTAAGTCAGAAAGCTTCTCGTCAGGCATCGGTACCTTGATAAGAAGCCATCGAGTATAAGACGCACTATAAATACAAAGACACAAAAATAGGGAAAAACATGCGTCTTATAATCGATGTAATCCGCTGGATGGAGCGTTGTGTCCATTTGTTTGAGCTGCAGAAGCTCTTTATCTATATTGTGTAGGCAGTTTGCTAACTTTGCTAGCAATTAAAAAACATCTTTTATATCACTAACCCACCTAAACTTTATTCCAATTCAATTATTTCACGGAAATGAACCAAAATTAACAATATTTATGGTCGTAAAGCCTTATTTTGTATGTATCGTTGCTCAATATTATTATATAATTGTTTTCCTGTTTAAAATTTATTCAAAATTACATAATGGATACACCAGTTACTAGTCTAACAAACAATAATTTTACCTATTTTAGGTCGCTGTGATTAATTTAATTTCCCTGTAGCTGCATAATTCACTTATGATGTTTATATATAGCGACTAGAGTTACAAATATCTAACATCAAAGGGCGATCGTGCCATCGAACCATTTTGGATTATCGATAAAGTGAACCAACACATGTTTGATGTATATGTATAAAGAGGAAACGAATAGACACTGTTCAATCTTTAATACTGTTATATCTGTGTTGAGTGAAAGTGATACTATAAGCAAATAACTATTTGTCTATTGGAGTAGCAAATAGTGTACCTGTAACCGCGTCGCTAATAAATATGCAACGAGTAAAACGGAGAGCGATTATAAAATCCTAACGGTAAAGTAACCAACAGTATACAGCGTGTCCCAAAACGTACCGGCAATATTTCAAGGGTAAATTCCAGAGCTTATTTAAAGTCGAAAAGTCCGTATAAACATGTCCTAAACGTAACCATTAAAGTCATCCAGTCATTCAGGGCCTGAACCTGTATTCGGTATTCCCAAACAGAGCATCCGCACAGCAGTAAAAATGTAGATCATTACACAACACATTTCTCGCTGGGAGGCAGTACCGGGACAAAAACTGGGAAGGAAATAATTGGAACGCCTTCTCGTAGACTAACAACTGACGTCCTCCATCTACGATGAATTCAGATTAGACGGTTGGCAGGACTTATAACCGGACATTGCCACCTGCGAAAACACCTTCACAAAATCGGTGTATACAGAGGAGACACGCTCTGTAGATTATGCGAAGAAGAGAAGGAAACAGCTCATACATATTAATCGACTGTCCAGCACTATACCGCAAGAGACAGCAACTATTCGGGGGAACACTTCGTGAAACAACCTTCACACATGAAAACCTCTTAAAACATATCCTGCAACTCGTTGAGGGCACAGATCTACTTTGGAAGAATCGGGGGCGCACAACAAACCATAGAGTCGAAGTGCAAACCGGGCTAACTAACCCACTTCAAACCCCTGCAGTTAATCAATCAATCAATCAACCGTTAACGAGTTATTGTTTAATTCAAATTTATGTGGCTAAAATTTTAGCTCAACGGATTTCTGAAATACTGATCTAGTTACCATGATCGCATCTTTTGTTTGGTAACATTTTAACATCGTTTTTAACAAATTATTGTTCGTAACTTCTCAGTTCAGTATTGTGATACTGAAGTTATTGGCTTCTTCTTTGTACCCTTATTCCCATTGTAATTCACAATGCCAATGATATTTTGAAATAAAGAATATGCAGATATTCATTACGTTTATGCTTTAGCAGCACAACCAACATATCCTAGAAGATATCCCAATAGAAGAATTGTCAGCTGGGGGAACATGGCACTTTCAATGCAATACATACAGTCGGCCAAGGAGTTGGCCGCAGACCCATAAAGGATGATGAAGAAGTTCTTGATTTATTACAAGAAGATACGTCTTTAAGTGTGCGAAGAATTGCATTACGTACTGAAATATGTAGAAACCAGAATTGGGTAATAATAAGAATTGTTCTCTTACATCTATATCATCATCAAAGAGTTCAAGCTCTAGGTAATTATTTTGAATCTCTTTTTGTAATTGGGTACAAAATAATCAAAACCTATATTTTATGGACCCATGGAGCTTATTTCACACGAGATGGATTCAATAATTATCATAATTTTGATGAATGGGCTGGAGAATATCCTTATTTAAGAAGACGCTCGCATTTTCAACATATGTAGATTTAGTGTTAATATGATAGCTGGTATTCTTTAGGATCGTCTGATTGGATCTTTTGAACTACCACACCATTTGAATGGTGCGAATTACGAATATTTTCTAGAAAACTCTTTATCCTTAATACTGATAAATGTGCCATTAAATACTAAGACGTGCAATGTGGCACCAACACATCAATGTCTTCGTGTTAGAGTTTGGCTTAAAGCACATTTTCCGGGAAGATGGATTGGAATAGTATGGCCACCGCTGTCGCCGGACCTGAATCAATTAGATTTTTACCTTTGGGGTCACATCAAACAGATTGTTTATGCAACTGAAATGCACACGGTAGAAGAATTACGCCAAAGAATACAGCAGCCTGCCGATATTATTAGGTATAACCCACTAGCATACCTGCAGCTGCAAGATCTGGAGCGAACATCGTGTTTCAATTAGTTTCTTGCACGCCTGAGTAAGTTGTTACGGAAACGTTTGACGTGAATTAAGTTGCAGCTGAATGGCCCTTTACTCTAAAGAATATTCAAACAGGCAGAGGAAAGGTCGCCCTCCGTGTGTCACCCGGCAGTGATGCATTAAACGCCTTTCAGGAAAATAAATTTCTACTTTGTAGTTACAGATTTTTCACCTGCGAAAGTGAATGAATTTTAATGCTGGGCCGGAAGCGAGCACATTCTGAATTTGTCGCAGGTGCACTTGTGATCAATTTAAACGCTGGCAATTATTCGCTTTCCTTTTATGTGCGTTTCCATGGACGCCTAACCTTGCCCGATAATTACCCTAGAACTCTTTGCTTGTTGAAAATTGTGCTTGTTATTTTGACTCTAGAGAGCAGATTATTAATTAAAATTTTAAAATGCCTGCCATTTTTTAAACATTCTAAAGATCATACAAGCAGTTCGTCGATATACTTATTAATTTCTTTACGTTGGATTTTATCAGCCACATAGACGTCATAATCTCCACGCCTTTGTATCTCTCTAGTTCTCGTTTTCTAAGGTTGTCTGTACCTGGAAATTCTATTTCTCTCCCAAACGTCCTCTTTTTCATCGTCCTGTTAAGATTCACTCCCTTAACCATCTATGAGAGGACATCTTTATGTTGCCATATTATAGTAATCGCTTTATTTCGGTATATGGAAGAATTGCTCTGCTATTTATATTCTCCTGCTTACCTCTTTAGGCCGTATTGCTGAATATGTACTCCTGTATAGATCTTCTAACACTACTTAGGAAATTTATTTCTCCTGCATTATTTTCCAGGGTATTTGTTGGTGTGAGTTCCTACGTCGGCGGTATATGTACCATGTTCTATTACGCAATGCAGCACGGTGGACAAGCGCGAGTACTGTTCAAACAGTATTCAAAATTAAGCAACGATCCGCGCGGTGACCACTTGGATGGGTGACCCAAAACCTACACTCCCACACTGCAACCCGCGGTGTGTCGGAGAATACCTAAAGCCACCTATCCTCTGGCTTAGCGCATCACGTCGTTTACCACTATCTCAAACAAAGTTAAAGTGGCAACAGGGTGCGGACCTGCCTTCGGGCCTCCCCGCCACCATTTGTCATACGCAATTTATCTCTCTTATTGCACATTTTCCTTGCGCTGCAATACCGAATTCAGCTTTTGTGTTTAGTTTATATTATTCTGCTAGAGATATTTTATTTGCTAATATCTTCTTGCGATGATATTTTTCCGAAGTCTGCATTCTGTCCGGCTATTATCACGTACTTGGTTGTGCTAAAAGTATTGCTTAATTCCCATATACAAATAGTAAGTTTTTTTAACTCCCTTATTATAAGAGTAATATTATCCGTATTAGTTGACATAACTATCTAATCATCTGTAAATAAGATTTTCTTTGTTTAATTATATAACTTCCTATACACCTCATTCATTTTGCTAATTTTCTAATGCTTTGTTGTGTACAACTTAAGAAGGGTCATAGATAAGCAGCATCTCTGGTGCATATCTTCTGTAGTCAAAAATGGATCTGATGTATTTTTACCTAGTTCTAGCATAGTTTTCTGTACATAATACAAATATTTTATGATAACCATATTTTTCATCACTCCCGAATTGATATTGGCACAGTCTCATACGCTTTTTCAAGGTCTAATGAGTTTTACTACACACGATCCTCCACTTATAAGATCACTTTTTTGTTTCTATTTCTCTCGTAGTGCCATATCCTCAATGGACGATGACGATCGCTCTGGATCACATAATTTTATTTATTACTGTTTTGAACATAACCGATGTTAATTCCGTCCACTGCCGTAGATTACGAAGCCACGGTATTCTGCGTCTACCAGGGCCTCTTCTATGTTCGAGCTTATCTTGAATTAACTAGTTGAAATAGTCGATACTTGTCATTTCGCATAATGTGACCAAAATATGCCAACTTTCCTTGACAGTCTTGAAGAGTTCTCTATCCTTTTTCGTGCGTTGAAGGACTGCGTCATTTGTTACATGATGTATCCATGAAATTTTAAGCATACCGCAATGAGATTCTATGCTTCTGTGCCGTATAGCAGCATAGAGAACACTAACAACTGAGGACTCGAGTTGGCAGTTGTACATTTAAGCTTAGATTGCAAAGTGTTTTCCTTAGGCTGTTAAATACACTCTGTGCCTTTTCAATATGGATTTTTATTTCGTGAGTGCGGTCCCATTTCTTGTTTAGCGTAAATCCCAAATAATTAATCGAATATACTCTTTGCAAAGGCTTTAGATTTATGTGAAAATTCGCATTCACATTGGCATTTTTATGCTCTATCATCATTTTAGCTTTTTTTTTATATTAAGCTGCATACCATAATTTTCAATGGTTTCTACCACACGATAAATTAATATTTGCTAACTATATACTGCCCTATTCGCCATAAGAACCATATCGTCGGCGTATCTAAT
Source organism: Limonius californicus (assembly GCA_014611495.1). Taxonomy (NCBI): domain Eukaryota; kingdom Metazoa; phylum Arthropoda; class Insecta; order Coleoptera; family Elateridae; genus Limonius; species Limonius californicus. Next base: position 45,581 of record JABXWE010002382.1, on the reverse strand, counting down.
ATAGTTAATCTCTCTAGTTATCTCTCCATTTACTACGATTCCATCTTCTGTTTCCTCTAGAGCGTCTTTGAAAAGATTCTCGGAGGAGGCGCAAAGAAGCATCGAAGACAGTACGCATCCTTGTCGAACGCCTTTGTGGATGTGAATTTTATCTGATATTCTGTCTTATATGCGGACTACCGCTCTTTGTTTTCAATCTAAGTTGGCGATGATAATAGTATATCTATTATATATTCCTGCGGCTTGTATTGTTAGCATTAACTTCCCATATTAAACATTGACGAATGATTTTTCAAAATCAAACAAACACGCAAATACATAGTAATTAACATCTCATGATCTCTGAATTAGCACCGGTTTACAGAATAAGGCTTCCCTTGAACTGACTCCGTCTTTGAAGCCAAATTTCGATTCACTGATATTTTGTTCTTTTATATACGTTGATGAATGATGTGTAGAAAGACCTTTAGGACATGACTCATCAGACTAATTGTTCTATGAACTTCACATTTCTTGGTACTCGCTTTCTTGAGTAGTGGAATGAATGTTGAAACTAAGCAATCCTTTGGCATATTGCCGGTTTCGTATGTGTTATTAACTAGATCTATTAATCCGTATGCCGTATGATCCCCTTTTAGTAATTTTAAAAGTTCTCCATGCGTTTCGTCCGGTCCTACTGCCGCGTTATTTTTTCCTGATTATTTTCTTCAATTCTTTCTTTCTTCTCTACCTTTTTCTATACGTGTTTAAATAATTTATCGGTACAGTCATCTTCTGACCCTTTTTACTTATTGCATTTACGTATACTATTCTGAATTTTGTTGGTATTTTGTATTTTGTATTTTATCATGTTGAAATAGGCATTTATAATATGTTACAGCTATTTCTTCTATTAAACTATCTGTCGAGTGTTTAACTAATTCTATAAGAATTCCTCCTAAACCTGGATATTTTCTACCTCTACTAGTTGCTGCTGTGGAGTGATGTAATCTATTTTCCCTTATTTCTGTAATTTGAATCAAAATCCTTCGTTCAGTGGCCTTGTTTATATTTTAGAACTTATACGAGTTGTATCCCACACTTTTTCTCTATTTCGTTTCCTCAAGTAAACTGATTAGCTTCTCTGTACTTTCTATTCCAATATTTTTTTTGTATATAATTGCATTCTCTCATTCTATTCCTGCCTTCACTGCAACATTCAGGCTTTTATTCTCCGAGTGATACGTCATTATCTATTTATGCTCTTCTATTTTATTTTATTTGCCACAACCTCATTTTACGAGTCTTATGTTCGGCTCTCCACATGGTCTTTTGCTGTTTGTTGTATTGGTCTCCGTCATTATAACGGATAAATTACAGCTTTTTAGTGCCGGAAGTACTTACTGACGTTACTACTATTTTCTATGTGATATACCAACCTTCTTTCTTATTATTACCTCACCACAGGTTTGGCACCAGTTTAAGCAAAATTACATAAACACAATAACAGTAACAATCGCCATACATATAACATTTAATTATATTAGCGACTCACCCTCGAGATCACTATGTAGTACTATTCCATGTGTACTACGAACCACAAGTTTAAAGCATGCAAAAAAGTACAAAGTGTACCCAACCCTCCTTACCACCAGTGTGCTATGCGTCATTCGTATTCTTTGTGCAGACGAAACCACACGTCTTAATTTTCGCTCTTTGTTTCCTGTTTTGGTTTTGTTTTTTCCTTTATTTGTGCTCGTGCTTCGCCCTAATGGGGGATCATCGCCAACATGCTTCACGGACCGACATGGATCATCTTTATCGAGAATTTAAGCGACTTAAAAAACGCTTAAAAGCGCCCCCAAATCGGCGACCAGCTCGCAGCCGTGTAACACGCGCCAGCTCATCCCGGTCGCGTTCGCATTCGCCCTCGATCACCAGGTCCCAGACATCGTTTCCCAAAAGTCGTTCTCGAAGCATCTCTTAAGAATCCTATGTTACGCCATCAGGTAATTTCTGCGTCTTTTTTTTTAGAGTTGCATACTCAGCGTCTAACGCTGATGCAATCGAAGCAGTGACGTAAGCATCGCTTCTCGCTACTGCTCTACTTCATTCCAACTTGTTGCACCATGCCACTTAACACTACTGTATTCAGAACGCTGTCTTGCGGCGCCGTACTTAGTAAGTACGAATGTAGTGCAGGTGATGTTAAAAAAGGCCACATCAGTGATGTGTTGTTCTTTTGTACTTGGGAAGTACTTTATTGCCACCTTATGTCTTGGCTCTTTTGAGCTAGTAAGTACGAATATAGTGCAGGTGATGTTAAAAAAGACCACATCAGTGATGTGTTGTTCTTTTGTACTTGGGAAGTACTTTATTGCCACCTTATGTCTTGGCTCTTTTGGGGGTACGTAAGTACAACCGCCATAACATCGCCTCTTTGTCCTCAGAGACAGCCAACATACAAGAGGGGGACTTACCCGAAACCTCGGCGAACAGACCACCTTCAGCAAACGTTACCGAAGCTGTGCCTATTCTGGAACAACCCGTTTTACGAGCTTTAGGGGACGACCGGCCCGCTGTCATACTGAAGGGCGATAATCCCCATTCGGACGTGGCCTGTCGTTGGGAGGTCCTCTTAAAATCAGGACTTTCTACTGACATTCGGGAGGGATTAATTAAAACACACCCTCCCTCCGGCTATTGCTTATTAATGGATGGTCCCAAATGAAACAAAGAAATCAAGGCTGCTTTGACAGAGCCTTCCCGGTCTTGTGATGATCGCTTACGCTCTAAACAGGTGCAGCTGGGAGCGGCCTTAGCCAGTATAGGGAAGGCCCTATCCCTCCTGTTATCAGACTGGAACGGAAGGGGGGGGAGCAATTACAGCTCATCGAATTGCTGAGTGACGCTGGCCGGCTCCTCTGCGACGTCCACTTTACGGACTCGCAAGCCCGAAAAACGATCATCGCCCACACATTAAATAAAAACATCAAAGAGGTTGCCCAAAGTGCTCCTCTCGATGGTGGGTTATTTGGCGACAAGTTGTCAGACAGAATAAAAACGGCCAAAGTCATCGAACGGTCCTCAAAGGACCTTAAGTTTCAACAAAAACAGGCGCAACATACATGATTTACAAATGTCCATTAATAATTTGTTACAGCTGGGGGCAATATCTCCATGTAAAAACTGCCCAGGGCAATTTCTATCAAATGATTTTCTTGTGCCAAAGCCCGATGGAACTAAACGTTTCATATTAAATTTAAAAAAAGCTTAACACTTCTTTGACACCGAACATTTCAAAAGGGGAAGATGCACGAACAGCTAGTACATTACTTGTGCCCCATTGCTTCATGGCTACTTTAGATTGGAAAACGCTTATTTCCTACTTCCAATAGCAAATATATCTAAGAAATATTTCAAGGCACGTTCTTCGAATTTAATTGCCTCCCATTTGGACTTTTGTACGGCACCGTTGGGTTCACCAAATTGTTGAAACCCATTATGACTCGCTTAAGATCTCGGGGTCTGGTCTCGGTAATCTATTTGGACGACATACTCTGCCTGGGTTGATCGTTCAAGGAGTGTTCGGATAACGTTTCTTACCCTTGTCAGCTACTCCGTTCCCTGGGGTTTTTCGATTAATACCGAAAAAAGTAAGCTTGATCCCCGGCAGAAATGTACTCGGGTTTATTTTTAATTCTGTTAACATGTTAATAGAACTCGCCAGGGAAAAGAGGTCAAGTATTTTCAATATTTTACAGAGATTTAGCAAGTTATAAACTTCTCAAATTAGAGAATTTGCACAGTTTCTAGGAGTTCTAACAGCGGCGTGCCCTGCTATCGCTTTCAGTTGGGTTTATACAAAGCGTTTTGAACTTTGCAATTTTTTGGCTCCGAAAGTTGCCAATAACAATTTTGAAACAAAAATGATCCTTCCCAGCACTCTGTCAGAGGATTTTAAATGGTGGCTCCGTAATATTAACTTGTCTATCAATCCAATTAGGCAATTACATTTTGCTATAGAAATTCATTCAGATACATCTCTGACCGGTTGGGGAACCTATTGTGACGGAAAACGAGCTCACGGATTTTAGAAACCTAACGAACGTAGTTTGCTCATTAACCGTTTAGAATTCTTAGCTGCCTTTTTAGGGTTAACATGTTTTGCTAAGAATCTTGCAAATTGCGAAGTACTTCTTCGCATCGACAACACTACAGCCATTGCCTACATCAATCGCACTGGAGGCATTTAGTATCTCTTCCTAAATGATTTAGCCAGGAAGATTTGGCAATGGTGCGAGAGGAGAATCATTTGCGTGTTTGCATCTTACAAAACATCTAGTGATAACATCGAGGCAGATAAAGAATCCCGGCGAAACATGTCGGAACTCGAATGGGTAGTAGCCGATACGCGTTTAAGGCAATTGTCACGTCCTTAGGAATGCCGGATATTGACCTCTTTGCTACACGGGTCAACGCAAAATGTAAAAAATTCATTTCTTGGCAGTCAGTCCCTGAGGCTGTTAGTATTGATGCTTTTACCTTATCTGGGCGGTCCCTTCAACTCTAAAAACTTTACGAAAAATCTGCTCAGACAAAGCGCACGGAATAGTAGTGGTCCTTTATTGGCCGACACAATCGTGGTACCCACTTTTTCAAATCACTTTTAAGTAGTGAGCTACTCACATTCAAACCCAACACAAATTTGTTACGTTCTCCTTTCAGCCGTTCACACCTACTGTTCCGGAACCTTACCCCGGTGGCCGGACGGTTACCCGCCAAGCATTTATACGAAGACAACTACCCGAAGTGGCCTGAAATATTTTATTGAATTCAGTGGCTCCCAATACCCTAAAACAATACAATGTAGGCGTTAAGCTATGGTAGGAGATTATATCTCGTAAGGGCGTGTGCCCCTACGAGGGCACAATCTCTTTGATTATTAATTTCCTTACAAAACGTTGCACGACCGGAGCTTCGTATAGATCTCTAAATTCAATCAGGTCGGCGCTTTCCCTTCTATTGGGACCCTGGGTGGGAACCGAAGAATCCATTAAACGATTGTTTAAGGGATTCTTTGGGATAAACCCATGCAGACCCAAATTTCACTCGACATGGGACCCGGAAATAGTACTAAATTTTCTGTCTGCTTGGCATCCCAATACAACACTGTCGTTCTTCCAACTTACAATGAAATTAGCTACCTTATTGGCCCTTATCACGGCACATAGGGTACAAACTCTTAGCTTGATCCACAGTAGTAATATTTCTGTCTCAGACGACATAATAGAAATAAAAATCACAGACTTAATTAAAACTTCCGGCCCAGGCAGCTTTTCACCATTGCTTTTAATACCTTTTTTTCGGGAAAAACCAGAAATCTGCCCTGCCGAAACCTTGCTTACTTATCTAAGCAAAACAGAACCATTTCGGCCTCCCAATTCTAATTTGTTTCTTACGTTTAAAAAACCCTATCGAACAGCGCGTTCACAGACTCTCAGTCGCTGGATACACGTCATGCAGCCACATCAGCTGTTTTTAGACAAGCTTGGCTTGCATACGGAAACGGCACGCTGGAGGAATAACTCGAAGACTTTTGCAAATTTCTACAACCGTCCAGTGTTGCACAGCGAATCTCTTGGAAAAGCAATTTGCAAGGTAACCCCATCCCCAATATAAAATGGGGTTTTCTTCGCTTTTTACAATCTCTAGTATTTTTTATGAATGTCCATGTTATTAATTACTTAACTTGTTCAAGTTGAATTATTCCGTATTCCTGTACGTTTTGTAAACGTCAGTTATACAAATTGTATTATATCAACTAGTTACTTTAAACATCTACATAGTGATCTCGAGGGTGAGTCGCTAATATAATTACAAAATCAAACGAACTTACCTTAAGTGATGTTCGATTGTAATTATATGAGCCGACTCACCCGAGATGATCACTCCCACCCTACCCGTTATTATTCCATAATAGCCCTTTCGCCTTTTTTTTCCTGGCTTTAAATAGAATGACGCATAGCACACTGGTGGTAAGGAGGGTTGGGTACACTTTGTACTTTTTTGCATGCTTTAAACTTGTGGTTCGTAGTACACATCGAATAGTACTACATAGTGATCATCTCGAGTGAGTCGCCTCATATAATTACAATCGAACATCACTTAAGGTAAGTTCGTTTGATTTTGTAATTATCCTCGCTAGGAAAATCTCACCAACCTCAATCAGATTATAATTCGCGTCTTGTTGACCTATAGGCAAGTGCGCTAACCACTACACCGCTGAAAGCGGTTAAAATAGTGAGTATAACGTTTTATTAATTTAGAGGCATACCAAACAAGCATATCTGATTTATTATACCGCCAAAAAAATGTATCTAGATATCCCGTACATGAATACTGTTTTAACCGGAGAAATTTTGCGCGAACCAGTTGAAGCGAGAACCTGCTTGCTCTGGCCGAGTAGGCGGCTTATATTAGTATACTCCAAGTATGATGTTCGAGAATCTTATGTTAAAATTTTTGTAATGTATAGATAAAATAAGTAAAAACTCTATTAATATATTCTGTATTTTATGCTACTGATAATTTAAAAAATTGTAAGTAAAGTATCACTAAAACCAAAATTAGTGTCAGTGCAGCCACTAAAGCATTGGAAGTAAGCAGTACTTTTCATAAAATATGCAGTATTATAAGCAAAACTTTATTTAAATTATTATGAATTAAACGATGTGATTTAATCAAAATTTCTTTATTTTTACAATCATTGCTAGAAAATCCAAAATTATAAAAACAAATTAACATATTGAGCTATTACTGTTACAGCTATACAGTAATTAACTAATTAATTCGCTAATTATAGGTAATTTCAGGTAACTTTATTATTACTGTTATTTCAACAAATATACTACTTCTTTAGCATATTTTATTTTTTTATAGCAATTAATTACGAGGCCGTTTCAAATGAAATCCGGATTGTGATCATACTTGTTTATTTAATAACTGAATTGACAAAAAAAAATTTATTACTTTTCTTTATAGTCCCCCTGCCTAGATCGGGAGAATACGGAGGATGTTCAATAACTTTAAATCTAAGTTTTTCTATTACTGCCTTGGTTTCCATCAAGAAATGCGCCCGAACATTGTCGTGTTGGAGCAAAACACCTCTTGACAGAAATCCCCGTCGTTTTGTTCTTATAGCTGGCTTCAGTTTATCTTTTAATAAGTTGCAGTATGAAACACTATTGACTGTGGTACCCTTCATCATTTAATCTTCTACAAGTACTCCTTTCTTATCCCAAAACACAGTCAACATTACCTTTCCAGCCGATGGAGTAGCTTAAATTGTTTGGGTTTTGGTGATGCTGAGTGACGCCATTCTTTTGATGATTGCTTACATTCTGGCTGAAAATGGTGAACCCAGGATTCATCACCAGTCACTATACGGTTTAAAAAGGCAGCTCCCTCTTTTTCATAACGTAACAGAAGAACAGTACAAGCTTCAATCCTTCTTTCTTTAAGTTCAGGCGTTAATTGCCTAGGGACCAATTTCGCACAAACTTTTCGGTATTTCAACTGCTCAAAAACAATATTATGTGTAGAACCGATACTCACATTCATTTTTGAAGCAATTTCTTTCAGTTTTATGTGTCAGTTTTGTAAAATGAGCTCTTGCACAGTTCTAATGTTCTTTTCAGTGATTACACGGTTTGTTGTCCTGGTCGTGGTGCATCTTTCACAGTTTCGGTGCCGCTTTTAAACTTTTTTATCCATCCAAACACACTTGAACAAGCTAAACAGCTAATTCCATCCACCTTAAGCATTCTTGAATGAATTTCAGAAGGATTCACTCCTTCTGCAGTTAAAAATCTTATCATAGAACGCATTTCTTTGCTGGTTCAACTTTGAAGTGACGCCATAGCTGTCAACTGAGAAATTAAATTTGTCTTTTGTTTCCAGATACTTAATTATAAATTCATGGCCTCCCTAAATGTGTGAACTAAGTCATAATTGTCATTATTGGTAATAGGGAATGTAGTTAACTTAGTTAAATACGCAATCGGGATTTCATTTGAAACAGCCTCGTACAATGTGTTTTTCTTATTTGGTCAGAATAAACGATCGTCGTCTATCCGGTAATAAATGTTTATATATCAAAAAACTTCTTTCAACGTCAACTGATGTAATGGTGCCATACTTTCAATTTAAAATAATTAACGGATCTAAATTGATGTCTCCATTATGAAAGTTTGCCAACAGGATTTCACTTAATTGTGTAATTGCAATCCTTCATTTTGTACTTTACTTTACCAACATTGCCTTAAACTGTTTCTATCGATGAATAAAATTTGTTTAACATATTTACAGAGTCTACTGCAGACGTCGATTAGGATTCTAGTTTTGTAATCGTTGTACTTACGCAACTATAATTGTCTTTAATAAATGTTAGCTGCTGTGAAGGTTCAATACAGTTTTTAAATCTATAATTGCAGCGGACGAATCTTCAAAATCTAAAATTAAGTGTCTAAGTTTTTCTAAATTGGTATAAAAAAAAGCGGCTTCTATCCACGTACCCCATCTGCTAATTACCTACTAGCTTAGGAGGTACAGTAGTCGGAATGCAAGAAGACCAGAGTAGGATTAAAACGAAAACCATACCTGCCAAGTTGTCGAGGGTATTTACACCGTAAAGGCAGCTTAGCTAGAAAAGGATGCAGTGTCGCAACTTAGGGTTTTCATTTAAATCCTACTCTGGTCTTCTTACATTGCGACTACTTTAGTGGAGCATTTGGCAATTTTCCTTTATATAACTAAGAAATACTTTTCACATTATTAATTAAATCGTTTACAGTAGGAAACTGGTCTAATTTCCTTTGCAGCTTTATTAATACCGTGGGCCAAACAAGTTGTATGAATTAAATTTCCATAAAATTTTTAAATTCTGCCCTAGTTTGATTATGTTTGCTGCAGCATCAGAAAACATTCATTTTATCTTTTCAGCAGGAACAGCTTCTGACAAAAACAATTTTGTTAGGCCTTTATTTATAAATCTAGATAGTGTTACGTTATTGGTTTTATCAAGTTCGCTAGAGCTAATTAGATAAGATTCGCAAGGTTTGTCACAATTTAAAATACCAGTCAGTATATTAGCGATGTAGCGTCCACAAGCATCGGTTGTTTCATCCACAGTAAAATAAAAATAGTAACTTCCTATTAATATTTATATAACGAATTTCACGCATGGTACAAATTTCAACAATATAATTTTTCCTAAGAGTACTTTCGTCGGGTAGATGTCTATTTGTGACTTTTTCCAAAATAATGTATGGCAAGGATTTTTAAATTATGTTAGTGGTATGTTCGCCCTTATTAACGCCTTGCTAAATTATAATTAAATTCTTCCTTTCGGTTATTTTTGGAAGTAGTGGCAAACGATTCACGTAGTGGCAGTTTCTGACTTCCTTCTGCTTTTTGACTTCTATGCATAACAGTGTTCACATATTGACTAATTTGTTTGTATTGTTTGATCTACATCAACACTAGATTGTTATTTTTCGGCATCTTCACACAGAACAGCAACTTTATTTTAAAAATTTGACATAGAAAACTCACACAAAGAACGTCTACTTATCACGATGATGTCGATGATTTTTCTGCCACTGGTTTACTCTAAGGTAGGAATGAAACTAAAACCAAGTACGTTTACTTAGTCACACAGCAATAGGTTATTTTAAAACGAGGAACCCGCATTATTGTAAATTTTAGAAAGACTTCTTAAATTGTCGGTCGGTTAGGTATCTGATTTTAAACTGGAACTTCCTGTTCTTTCAAGAAGTAGGTATGCGAAATGCTAAACACAATTACTTTGATCCTTATTCCTAGACAGTACAATTTATTCTATTTATTTCGTTTTCAGGAAGAGAAAAAAATATTCAAAAATGCTTGAATGTGCGCAAATATGTAATTAATATAAATAGATGCTCAAGGATGCCGAAATATGAAGTAAGGTACCTGTGCCAAATAAGGCCACTCGAAAATAAGGCCCACTAATGATATTTGCGTAGTTCACGAATTTTGCAAACATATAGTACCATAAAGTCTTCACTCGGCATGAGTGCAAATTATTTCTTTAGATGACCGCACCAGATATGTTGTAATTTCCCAGTAAAACCTTTAATAAGGCCCGACATAGAGGTTCGAATAAGGCCCGGTTGATTACACTAAAACTATAGGGGAGGGTTTGTTCTTGAATTATTATTTTCATGTAGCTTTTGGGCTGTGGCAGAGACAAAGCAAAAAAGAGCCCCTTGGGGAGAAGAACCCTTAAGACGGGCAATGAATGCGTTAAATAATGGAATTTCTCAAGGAAGAGTTTTGGAAAAGTTTGAAATACCGGGAAACTTATATAGGCTTACCAGAACATGATGATTTGGATTACCTAGTTGTGTAGCCCATGCGACTGAAAATTGATTTTACTATTTATTTAAAAAAATATATGCGAATTTTATAGGCGGGCCTTATTAGGCACATGGTACGTAATAAGGCCCACAAGCAATGTCTTTTTCAAGAAGTAATACCTTTTTGTGATTGCTTCTTTTGTTTACATATTTTATGCAGTTCTGTTAAGAAACCAATAAACTTTCATCTAATAGCCAAATCCAAAGTTTTTATTTGTTTTTACTAACAGAAATTTCAAAACAAAAATTAGGTGGGCCTTATTTGGTTCAGGTACCTTATATGCAAAATGAAATCAGTATCATTTAATTGCATTTCATCGGATGCGGATGCATACGAAAGCATTATGTTGGCATATCAGTATTTTAGAATATGTATTGCATAAAATCCCTGAATAATATCTAAAAAATCTGTTGTAATATCCATAAACACTTCATTTTCCAAATTTCACTGTTCCACTCTCCTTTTGTAATGGAGTTAAATTTTTCCCCTGCCAATTTTTTGCTTTTTCTAATTTAAAAGTAGCGTTTATTGAAGCTACAATTTTTTTTATCGTAGCTCAAATCATTTCGATCTCATTCAATTCTGGTTGATACCGCGGTACTCTCAGAATATTATAGCCGTGAACTTCCATTATTGCGTATATTTTAAATTTTCTATGAACTTCTTGCCACTTTTATAGAATGTTTTTGGTTGGGCGCGAAGCCACTCATGCACAAACTCGGCAACATCATCATCGTCTTGAAATTTTAAGCCACCCAATGCCTCTTTCAGCGGTCCAAAGAGATGGAAATCACATGATGATAAATCCGGACTATAAGGTGGATGTGGAAGAATCTCCCAATGCATTTTTTCGAGGACATTTGTAGTCAGTTGGGCAGTATGAGGTCGGGCGTTATCATGCAGGACAATGACACTCTTGATTCAATGGTTTCTCCTTTTTGAACGAAATGCAGGTTTAACTTTTTGAGTGAGCAAGTTGGAATAATAGGGGGCATTAATACATACAGAAATGTAACGTTGTGTAAAACTTCCCTGTAAAAACAGGAAACATCAATAAGCAAGTTTAAAATAGAACGCGATGTAAGATAGGGGGACACGATTTCTCCCAAATTATTAACTGCAGCCCTGGAGTGTATATTTAACAATTTGGAATGGGAAGAGTTGGGAATAAATTTAAATGGCAAAAAATTAAACCACTTGAAATTCGCTGATGACATAGTGTTGATATCAGATGATATAATAGAGATGAAGAATATGCTCAAAGCTTTGAAACACGCATCAGAAAAATGAGGTCTCAAAATAAACTTCGATAAAACAAAAGTTAAGACAAATCTTGTCCTAAGTAGAAACATCAACGTCGACAACTATGAAATCGAACAAGTGGAAAGCTACAAATATCTAGGCCATTAAATTACAATCGGCAGAGACAATCAAACTTGCGAAATACAAAGGAGAATTGGTATTACATGGGCGCCTACGGTTTACAAATAAACTTGAAAAAAACTAAATATATGGTAGTCAGTAAGAGACATAATACAAACGACAATCTGGTTGTAAACAATATAAACATAGAAAAAGTTGACAAGTATAAATATCTTGGAACATGGCTAAATACAAAAAGTGACAACACGCTGGAAATAAACACAAGAATTGAGATGGCTAGGGTAGGGTTTGTAAAAAGGAGAGATTTATTTTCTAATAAGAACCTTACGCTAGAACTGAGAGTCCGCATGATTAGGTGTTACATATTCTCCATATTATTATGCGGGACAGAAGCATGGACTTTGAAAAAACTAAATTTGAAAAAACTAGAATCCTTTGAGCCATGGATATTCCGGAGAATTCTTAAATTTTCTTGGGTAGAACGAATAAGCAATGAAGAAGTGATGAGACGCATGAATAAGGAAAAAGAACTAATTGTTACCATAAAAAAACGAAAACTTCAATATTTTGGACATGTTATACGTGGCGACAAGTACTCCATGCTACAATTAATCATGCAGGGCAAGATAGAAGGGAAGAAATCGGTTGGAAGGAGAAGGATGTCCTGGCTGAGAAACCTGAGAGAATGGTGTGGCTGCACATCGTTACAACTATTCCGATCAGCGGCATCAAAAATCAAAATAGCTATGATAGTGGCTAACCTCCGATAGGAGAAAGCACCGCAAGAAGAAGAAGGGCGGCTTTTGGTAAACTAAGAAACGTGTTTAAGAGCAAAATACTAATGTGCCTGAAGCGTAAAGTATACGACCAAAGCATTCTACCAGTGTAAACATACGGGGCGGAAACTTTGACGTTGACTGTTAAATCAGTCAATAAACTAAGAGTGACTCAGCGAGCTAGGAAGCGAGCAATGTTAGGAATTAGCCTCAGAGACAGAGTACCAAATGAACATATTCGACAGGCCACAAAAGTGAAGGATGTAATTGAAAGAATAGCAGAGTTGAAAAGGAATTGGGCTGGACACGTAGCAACAACGCATGAGGGGCGATGGAAGAAAGTAATATTACAATGGAGATCGCGAGGTACAACATGAAATAGGGGATGTTCGCCAACTAGATGGATAGACGACCTTAAGAGAGTTGAGAAATTGGATGCAAACAGCACAAAATAGAATAAAAAGGAAAGCAATGAGGGAGACTTATGTCCAACAGTGGACGCGATTGGTTGCAAGATGATGATGATGTGTATATATGTCTCATCCATATAAATAATTAGCCGATTTTGGTTGCGGTACATTTTAATTTATTTAAGGAAGTTGTCCTCCGATTTCTTAGATCTGTTTTTTGTTGAATAATATTTCAATAATTTTGGGGTGAGCGTCATTTAAATCCAAAGTTTTAATAATTTGAGCCACCGACGTTCTCTAGCTCTTAAAATCAAAATCTTCCTTTAACTTTTGTAGTAACCGCTTGATTGTTATTTATTTGTTGTTGATTGTATGAAAATTATACAGAACATTCTGGATGTCATACATGTCGAAATCTTCTATAATAATAGGTTTGTTATGAGAGATTTTCTCAATCGTTTACGTTTTGATGATTTAAATTCTTTGTATTTTCTGTTTGTTCACCTAATATCAAAATGATTTCTCCATACTAATGACTATTCCAATTTTCTCATAAGGAATGCAGATGACAATGTTAAGAAAGAATTTTCTGTAACAATAAACAGTACGGACATTACTATGTTTTTCGTTCAAATTTTTCGTTCAAGTTTGTCACTACAGTATTTGATGCATTACCAAGAAGAAGTCAAAACCTTTTTGACACCGGATCGTTGCCGGTGATGAATCTATGAACGTGGCAGCATCAAGAATAAACGTCCTGATAAACTCACAAACGGTCTTATTCTTTTGCATAATAATGCTCACCCCTTATTTAACCCGAGCGATTCAAGACATGCTTATGTTCTGGAAATATGGGTGATGGATATTCGGTATACAGTATCATCCACGAATTTCCATTATCCATATTTCCTGGTATTTCCCATACTTACATTCCCGTTACTGGCTGAAGAGGGGCTGGGCTTTCTGGTACGGAATCGAACTGACCCTATAGCGGCCCGCCCCCGTCAGGGGAATGAATCTACGTTGACTTTCCTTTCCTGTTGGGAAGTGTTACCTTACAGGCCCGATTTATCCCCACGCGACTCTCATGTCTTTGGCCCACTAAAACAATCGCTAAAGGCGCGGGATCGAACCTGGCCAAGGTCGACGAGATTTTTCTAGCGGGGAAAAATCTGAAAATGCGCCTTCTGTCGGATAAAAAGTAAAGCCGCAGGTCCCGTGCCACTGCGATGTGTGACACGTTAAAAATCACTACTGGAGTTGGAATTATCCCAGATAGGCAAAATTCTTAGTTAGGGTGTACAATAAGCCAATGATGGCTGCAGTGCTTAGAGATGCTTGGAAAACCGCGTCCTCGATCTCGCTCTTTCAAATCAATCAATCAATAGTTTTGGAAGACGTTGCAACTAATGCATTATAGGTTGGATTGATTTTTAAAATGTAATAATAAAAAATTGATAGCTGGATCTGTGACTGACGGATTGATTATTATCATTTTTGACACTTGAAAAAGTCACTTTTCTAATATTTTAATAAAACTTCTGCTTGACTCATTATTTATTAGTTATTCGCTGTTATCATTGTTCTAAGTTACTTTGTTCCTTGTTTGTTTCTTCTGTGTTGTGTTTCTGGTTTTGAGAAAAATCATGGCCTAGTTTTCCTGAGTACGCAGATATGTATTTGATATTAGGCGAATGTGGCGGTAATTTTCATCGAGCTGCAAATTTATATGCCGGACGTTATGTACACAGGAGACATCCTAATGCTCATGTTATTCAAAGACTAGATCAGCGCTTAAGAGAAATAGGAAGAATGGAACCTGTGCAGGGAGTTGGTGGAAAACCACGACATGTATTACAACCCGGAATAGAAGAGAACATCTTACAGGTATTTGAAGACGAACCTCGACAAAATACCCGTTCTGTAGCTCGAAGCCATACTGCTGTACATCGAGTGTTAAGAGAAAATGTACATCCGTTCCACATCCAGCTAGTCCATGGAGCCACCTTTACCCGTAACGGAATGTTTAATATGCACAATATGCACCACTGGGCCGATGAAGACCCTCATGTCTTGCATCAAACTAATCACGTTCAGATTCAGCGTCAATGTATGAGCTGGAATTATCGGAGCTACACTAATGTGATGAATTATTGAAACAGTCACTTGCACTATGTACGGCAATGACAAAAAAAACTGCTTGCCTGGGGGACACTAATATTGATTTGCTTGACATATCTGATGTAAAAACTACTTATTTTAATGAAATGATAGAAACCTTGAGTGTTACGCAAATTATTAAGGAACCAACGCGCCTGACCTCACTTCTTGATCACATTTTAGTTTCAGATTTTAACTTCGTTTTTTGCTCTGGAGTTGATAAACAACATCTATCTGACCATAACTTAATAAACTGTAAGTTATCTGTTATTAGACCTAAAGTTAATCCAACTGATAAAACGTATAGATGTTTCAAAAACTTTGAGCACGACTTGTTCTACAATGACTTGAGCCAGATCCCTTTAAACTTACTTTATGAAATAATGGATGTAGACGAAAAAATAAATTTTCTAAATTTTAACGTACCTACTCTCTGTTATGAATGCGCATGCCCCCATTAGAACAGTTAAAATCACTAAACGTAAAGCACCATGGGTTACTGATAATATTCCATTACTGATATCGATGCGTAATAAAGCCAAGCAGAGATTCAATAGAACCAGGAATCCAGTTCACTGGGATTATTACAAATCACTGCGTAATTTTACAACACGCGCTTTAAATAACGAAAAGAAAGCTTATTTTGAACACACTTTACGCAACCAAAATTCAAAAACAATGTGGAAAGAGTTGAAGTCGTTAAATGTAACATGTAAGACCAACAGTACCCTTCCTAAGGAATTTCTTAATGATGATATCAATGACCACTTTCTTAATTCAGTTCCAATCATTACCGATAACGTTGAGGAGTTAAAAGAGTTTTATATGAACAAGAAAGTATCTGATAATTTGCCACTGTTTATAATTTTTCACTTGTTAACTTGTTGCTGATCTCTTCCATTATTGATAAATTAAAAAGCAACAGCACAGGGGCAGATGGAATTAATGCACATATAATTAAGCTCTGTTGTGCGCTAATCATTCCTTATATTACTCATATTGTTAATTCTTGTCTGATAACTAATAAATTTCCAGGTGTTTGGAAGAATGCTGTAGTAGTTCCTATACCGAAGATACCCAATCCTGTACATTACAAAGATTTACGACCGATAAGTATTCTTCCAACTTTATCTAAAGTATTAGAAAAGATCATTGATTCCCAGTTGAGAGACTTTTTGGAACAAAATAATATCTTTCCACAATGCCAATCAGGTTTTAGACCAGGATACAGCTGTACAACTGCCTTAACGGATGTTATTGATGATATTATCACAGCTTCTGATCAAGGTAAAATGTCGGTGCTAGTTCTACTTGACTTCAGCAAAGCTTTTGATACTATAAATCACGAACTCCTTTGTTGTATACTAAATTATATTGGTCTCTCTATAGAATCCGTTTCACTTTTGTCCAATTACCCGAGTAATAGAAAACAGGTTGTGAAATTGCCTAGTGGCTGCTCTGGTTCTAGGGAAGTTTTGCGAGGAGTACCACAGGGCTCAATTTTAGGCCCCCTTTTATATATTATATATACCTCCACCTTTTACAAGCACATTTACACTTGTAATATGCATATGTATGCTGACGACACTCAACTGTATTATTCCTTTTCTGTTGGTGATCATCAACGTGCTTTGATGAATATAAATCAAGATTTGGTTAATATTTCGGATAT
Source organism: Limonius californicus (assembly GCA_014611495.1). NCBI lineage: Eukaryota > Metazoa > Arthropoda > Insecta > Coleoptera > Elateridae > Limonius > Limonius californicus. Next base: position 28,740 of record JABXWE010002382.1, on the reverse strand, counting down.
ATCCAAGAAGCACTGTCTTAAACTTAACCCAAAAAATCAGTTTTATTGCTCTTTGGAAAACGTAAAGATTTGGTGATTTTAGAAGACAGAGTGAACTTAGATGTAGACGGGGATACCATCCCAGTTACAAAGGAAGCCCGCAATCTTGGAATAATCCTTGATAGCAGTTTGAGATTCAAGTCGCACGTATCTAATTGTTTAAAAAAAGCATATTCAAGTCTGCGACTCATCTATCCGCATAAACAATACTTGAGTATTCGTATTAAAACTTTATTGTGTGAAACGTTAGTTCTTTCTCATTTTGTATTTGGGGGTCAAATCTATGGTCCATCCCTTACGTATGACACAGCACAAAAAATTCAAAAAATTCAAAATTCTTGCTTGATGCTAATATTTGGTATCAGAAAATTCGAACATGTTTCGTATAAATTAACTGAATTGGGCTGGCTCTCGATGGCTAATAGGAGGAAATTGCAAAGTGCTTCATTCTTTCATAAAATTATAACTGAGAAAAAGCCTTCATATTTATACCGTAAAATTACATTTAGAGAAGACGTTCACAACCTAAATATTCGATTCAAAGGGATTATTACACTACCACCGCATAAAACGGCGCTTTTCGAACGTGGCTTTAGTTATCAAGTGTCAAAAGTATATAACATTTTCTCCCCTGAATCACAGGCGTTATCACTATCCTGCTTTAAAAAACAGTACAGCAAAACACTAATGCGTCAACAGTTTCACAGCGGTAGTTGTTGAACTCGAATCATTAGAGTTAGGTAACATGTTTTCTTCTCCCTTTATTATTACTATTTTTTTTTCTTTCTCTCTTTTTTCTGGGTTTCTATGGAAGAGCAGACTTGGTCTGAATAGCGCCCTTTTCCAACGGTACATGTATATGGGCTTTGTTTATATTAAATATATGTTTGTTTTTGATGTACCGTTGTGAAATAAAGACATTTATTATTATTATTATTATTATTATTATTATTTAAACTAAAATTAGAAGTCCCAATTTTACGTTAATCTACCGGGATATAACGAAAATTAACTTGGCAAACTCAAACAATTTTTAGGACCTGTATTGCGCTACACAACCATATGCTAGAAATTTTTAGCGCATCCCGTAACTTCGAAGGCCTTCGCGCCACGAATACATGCGTGATCAACGATCAAAAACTATCGTCAAAGCGTGAACTCTTACAACGCAATATCAACCCACTATTGGAGTACCCTGTATATCTGCTTTACGTAAAATTGGAATATGGAATATTACAATATTATTTCACATTTACACATAACCCCAATTAAATCCCAATGAGACAATTTGTTGACCCCATTCAATTAGTAAATTAATTCATAAATAAACATAACGAAATCGTGAATGACAAGACAAGGTTATACAGTTTTTAAAAATGCACTTCCCTTGATCAGCTGCAATCAGCTCGTCCATATACCAACCTCTCTATTGATAGGCACAGGTTTCCACTTGGTTCGGGAAAAACCCTCACAAGGTTACTCGGCGAGGACAGCGTATCAATTTGCACACTACGTATAAATGTAGAGTTTTTCTACTGCGTCGTCTTAATTTCTGGAAGTCCCGCGGTACGAGTTTTTTGTCTAATTAAATTTATTTGAAATTAGGATTAAGGTTCTGGAAATTACAATAAGACAACAATTTCTGGCTATAACCAACTCACCAGTTGGTGGACTCTGGCATAACACCAAATCAAATCTTCTTTACCGGAGTAAATTCTATATTGGAAAATAATTTCCTGGAGAATTGTTTCCCTTCAACTATGGGAAAAGCTCCTTTGTGAAGTGACTCTCAAAGCGGAAAACTAATTCCCAATCGACAAACGATTTCAATAAATAATTAACTATTCACAATAAACGTCCGGTAAGGTTGACAATGTTTAACCCACTAACCTACTTACGGAAAACTGTCTTTTAGAATCTCCTATCCCATCAAAATTTTAAACTCGAAGCCGGGCAGCATCGTCTTGCCTGAACGAACTTCAAAATATTAATATTCCTAAATATGTAAATCGGGTTGCCTTCTGTTAGGCGCGGAAAACGTTACAAATTCAAGCTGCAAATCACAGTGTTGCCAAGTTTCAGAATGTTTAACTGTTTCGTATGAGGAAAGTAAGCGCGATAGTAAGTTCCTGTTTGCAATTTTGAGGTCTATATTGGTGGTAGAAAAAGTTTACCTGAAGCTTTTAAGGCAATTTAGGGACACCCTGTATAAGTTCAAATGAAGAACAATTAGACATTTTAGCATATAAGAGAGACTAGAAGTTCTTATGTTCTTTTGAAAATTGCCGCTCTATATGAATTAATTTCTTAATTTGATTGCCGCTCTATAGGAATTAAAAACCCTATTTTAATTGCCGTTTGTATGTTAACAGTTTTGAGTTATTTTGCTGCATGCATAAATAACAAAAGTTACGTCCTCAAAAATATTAATGTGAAATAATATTAAATTCACTTCCCTGTTGCAAGTGTGACGCCTATCTCTGCGAGCAGGTTTCAACGTGGTTATCACCAGAGCCAGCGTTTGGATCGGTCGAAGAAAAACCCATCCCCAACGTTCTCGGCGATGTTTGCGTATTTAGTTGACCTTATCAACGGAGTTCCCAACAGAGCGTATCTTGCCTAAATTAAATTACAGCGAATATTAGCATTGAAGTTTGGAAAAATTTAAGACTGAACAATTTTTCTATTAATAAATAACTCATCAGTCGATGGAAAACTGGCCACAAAAAATCTGTTTGACCGGTATAATCTCTATATTGGAATACTAATTCCTGGAGCTTTTTGATTTCCTCTAAACTAGGATCCAACTCCTGTACCGTGAAGTTTTAAATCGGAAAACTAATTTCCAAATTGATAACGATTTACCACAATTTTCACTCACTTGGCACGTATATGTCCGACCAACCGTCAATACTCAAGTCTTCGTTGCTGGACTTGTCGTTCTAAAATTTTTCGGTTTCCCCCTCAATTTTCGGAAACTCCAAAACTATGGGCATAAGTCGACCGTGTCTTTCGAAATGTAAAATGCAAGACGGGTTGTTTCCAACCAGGCGCGGAATTGGTTACAAGCAAAGCAGTCAGTCTTACACCTTTGATGACTCCGGGTGTTCCCAAATTACATTTACGGGGAAGGGCCGTTACGAAAGTAAAGTAGACAACAAGCTCTGGGTTGAGACGGAGGTTCTTCGACGATTCGGGTATTCTCGGCTTCTGCTAATCTTGAATTTTAGCGTACGGAGTATTTCCGTAGGCAATTGTTATTTCGACTAAGTCGGATTCAAATATATGTTAGTGGTTTAGCCTTGATGTAGGGCAATTAAGTGAAGTTGCTCTTTCGATCTAATTCGAATACAAGCGAATTGATCCCGTGAACGTTGTGCTTCGTTACCTCACTGGATTAAACCCGTGAAAACCCGTGACGGTTAGAATTGTCAGCTGTGTTGTAATCGTCTAAAATTGCCGTCTAGTTACATGAAAGCAAAATTTGAAGTTTGCAAGTTAACTTGAACACAAAAAAAGCTTTCTTTCTCACAACACAAAAACTAGATTTTTACCTTGAACGATTCTAGGAGCGGCCGGCACAATACTGGGGTTGTTCCTGTTTTTGTCCCCGATGCAGGTACAGTATGGGGTATTTTAAGGTCCGGGAAAAAGGGTAGATGACCTCAGGAAACTTTGGGGACGAAAACTTGGTTGGTACGCCCCTGGGAATTAAGATGACTTCCAAAGGGGTCGGTAGGCGTTGAGAGCGACGGCAATTTCAGGCGATTACAACACAGCCGAAAATTCTAACCGTCACGGGTTTTCACGGGTTTAATCCAGTGAGGCAACGAAGCACAACGTTCACGGGATCAATTCGCTTGTATTCGAATTAGATCGAAAGAGCAACTTCACTTAATTGCCCTATATCAAGGCTAAACCGCTAACATATATTTGAATCCGACTTAGTCGAAATAACAATTGCTTACGGAAATACTCGATACGCTAAAACTCAATATTAGCAAAAGCCGCAAATAAACCGATCGTCGAAGAACCTCCTTCTCAACCCAAAGCTTGTTGTCTACTTTACTTTCTTAGCGGTCCTTCCCCGTAGATGTAATTTGGGAAGACCCGGAGTCATCGAAAGTGTAAGGCTGACTGCTTAGCTAACGCGATGTGAAGCCGCATTTCCCCTAAAAGAAATTGCACCATATTGCGAAATTTCATGAAATGTTGTTGAATGATTCGGCACGTTGATTCTCAGAAGCGTCTAAGGTTAGGCGCGAACAAAGCAATATTCGGCAATTTAAGCCTACAAAGGGACCTGTCAACGTAACTCAATCTTAGAAAAACAGCAAAATAACCCAAAACTGTTACCATACAAACATCAATTAAAATAGCGTTTTTAATTCCTATAGAGCGGCAATCAAATTAAGAAATTAATTCATATAGAGCGGCAATTTTCAAAAGAACATAACAAAGTGTAGAGACAAAAATGCAAATGCTAGGACCTGGGAGTATAATTATCCAGGTTGATAAGCAACAATCGAAAAAAAATTCGTTATTTCACATAAATAATGCTCTCGAGTTTATAGTAATTTTGTGATTAAAGTCAGCATCTTGCCCAAAGTAGGAATTTCTTTATTGTAGAAAACAGTTATATTTTGCTACTGATCCGAAAATTTCGTCATATTATTTAAAATTTAAAGTTGAAATTCAATTATGTTTATATTATCAAGTGTAGCGTGCAGCTCACGGATTCAACTAGTTGTAGATTGCAGATGTAATTTGCAGATTAACTTGATACGTTAAAAAAATTTATTATTTACCGAAAAAGTTTTTGTGTTACCGAATAAAGTTATTCAAGTTCTTACATCATATTTTACATAACAGTACATATTTGTAAGTCTGTGTCGTCGTTATTTTAATGTACATAATACAGTGTTCCTTAAACTTACCTAAATTTTGTAAAACCTACAACGTTCATATTGTGCATTGTTTTTAATCAAAGTAATCTTCGTATGTTCAGAACTTCAAGTACGCTCCCACATTGTGGTACAGTGTATTTTTATTCGTTAAATCATCAGCATTATAGGAAATCAAATACACCACGAACCACACAAGAAAATGCTGCACCTGTAATGTTGTAAAAATAACTTTATACGTACCGGTAAATCTGCAGCATAGTAGTAAGCTATAGTTTTACATTGAAGATTAGACTAAAATTTGTTTAAAAAGTAGCTAAGCATGTTTCAAGAAAGAGACATCTACCTGACAAGCTAGAAATCGCTGATCCTAATCTAGCAAAAATAAAATACATTGATAACTGTAACCATTGGCGATTAGTATTTTGCATTCTCGATTCTTCCTAGGAAATTCTTTAAGGCCTCGATGCAAAGGCAACTATTTTATCCTCTGCAGTTCGTGAAGAAGCGAAGGTGCTTCTGAAATATGCAAGGTCTGTTCATGCAGCAGGATATGTTTTCATTTGTTGTAGTGCAGATATACGTTATCCTATCAGTCGTAAAGAACTCGACTTGTATGCAAATCCTGAGTCAACAACGAAGGTACGATCTAATATCAGCTGAAAATCGTCAATCAATGTAATTTAGATCCGCTAGCGTGTAAATTATGCTTGTTTATTTGTTAACTATTACCTTGAATAGTAATTATTGATATATTTCCTCAATTTTTATTTGCTACATTTTTTGTTTCGCGCATATTAATATTTTATTAGATATCTTAATAAAACCAGTTGATACTAATCAATGATTATATTAATTCAGTTTCCTTTAAATCAGACTATTGAAGTATTCAAATGTCAAGTCATAATTACCATGTTTATGAATATTACGACGTGGAATGTCTCCGACATCAGCAGGGGTCGAGAGGTTACCCGTGCCCTTAGTTATTGTCATCCACCTGCTCGATGCTTCAGTAGATAATTTGAATGTCAATCTCATCGACAGGCTTATTTATTTAAGCTTTCTTCCGTAGCAGCACATTGCAGAATGCAGGATAAGTTATTTGCTTCATTTCTGCATGTTCTGCGTTTGCTTATTAGATAAATGTGTTTGCTTCGGTTTATCTTAGATCACAGAAACAATACCTTGTACATTATTGTTGCTGACGTAATGAAATCGACAGTGTACATTAAACAAAATGTAAATTGAATGTATAAAAATTATAATACAATCGAAGGCATCCTGAACTGCAAATATATTTCCATGTTTTTCTATAATATAAAATTTTAAATTGTGATCTGTAACACTTTATGTGGTGCAGTACAGTGGCTATTGGTAACTCTCATTACCAAAACGATCTCCAAGTGATTGGTTAGCATTTGTGAATATTTACAAAATCGATAAGTAACGTCAAAGCAGAGGGTATCTATTTATAAGCACAAGTATTATAGTAAAATAATTGAGAGTATTGATTTTAAAATTGGATATACAGAGATATAACTGCTAATTTTTCGTGCTGTATAAAAATAAATATGGCATGGGAGAAGGTATTATCGCGTTATGATAAATGATGGACGGTCCTGTTCATTTTTGTCGAAAATGAATTAGGCACGGATTTTTGTCTAACTGACTTACGTGAAATATTTGCATTCATTGAGCACAGTTAACAAACCCCCTTTAAATCCACCCTAAAAATAGGGAAATTATGCAAAACTCAGTAAGTCCAAACCGACCAATTTACCATTCTATAGCAAAATTAAACATGTCCGCACTGGAATAATATTAGATGAATGACCAAAATTGAACATGTCCTGGCGATGTGTTACCAATTTTTTAATACATCATTGCTGACATTTATGGGTGTGTGATAATGGTAGGTTGGAAGCTAACAGTTGTAAGTATAAAGTGGTATCGAAAAATTGTTAAGAAGATTTCTGCTGATTTCGAATAAGGCCACAAGGATGAAAACGTGTTGACTTATGTCAACTTTAATTAGCAAAAATTAGTGTGTTATTAGTTATTCAAGAAGATGAGTGTATAATATCAATAGCACAAGGATAAGTTGTTTTACGAGAAAGCAAAAAAATTGAAAGGACATTTGCAACTATATAGAGAGCTAGGTTAGTACCCTACCAGTTTGCTTCGGATTTAGAAACTCTGGAAAAGTTGAACAAACGAGAGAAAAGCTGCAAAATCGCATTACCAAAAGTAAAGCTCGATCGCTTATTAAAACTGCAAACAAAGTTCACTTGCGAAGATGTTAGAAGCACTGTTTGGGAATAGATGGGAAAACGAATATGATTTACAGTTCTACAAAAACATTTTGAAAAGAAATCTTAGAGAGTCTCATCACCAAGACGGCCTAAAGAACCAAGAGAGCAGGAATATAAAAATGACAAAGAATCGTTTGTAACTGCATGGAAAACGATATAGAAGTGCATATTTAGTTTGGTATTGTTTTCTGCTCTAATACGTTTCAGCAGGGGACTGCGATAGAGTAGTGGCCGCAGCGCTTAACTTCGGAGTTATTCTACTGAATTCGCTCAGATTCGAATCCTGAGCACTGCATTGTCCCAGTGTGTTTGTGTTGTCTGGTGTTACGGGCCAAAAGAGCTTTTTCGTCGGACCGCAGCGGGCAAGACGGAACTGCCTTCGGCTTAACTCAGAGCAGTAGGGGTGGCCCACGAGAAACGCTTAAGGGTAGGAAATCTAACGTAGTTGTGTACAGGACAAGTCAAAATTAATGGGATCCACCCTGCAGGTTACAGCTGATTGCAGGTTCTCGGAGGGCCGAGAAACCAGCAGTTTACGGGAGTTGAACTCACCTTTATCGTGCCCCCTCCTGTATATAAAGTTTGCAAAGTTCATGCACAACAAAACACACAGAAGTAAAAGGTATGGTGAATTTTAAGACACATATAACTCTATTGCTTGATAGTGGTAACACACATAGTACAAAAAAAATACAATAAAAACGGTGATAATTGTAGTTGAACACAAGGGTTGGGACATCCAAACAAAAGGGCTCGCCGCCACTGGCTTACGATTTTTAAATTTATTTGTTGAGCATTGAGCTAGAACGTAAACAAACGCTTGACAGGTTCGTTAATTTACCAGATGTGTATTTACGTATTATTCCTTGCGTTTCTAAATTAACGTTCGCGACGTCAGAATTATTTTTTAGAAGAATTGGTGGTTCTGAATATAATCATGTGTTGAAGTAAAGGTGTTTTATGGACTTGGAGACATCTGCATTACAAATATTGACGTAAAAGCAAAAAGTTTAGAATAATGTTATCGGTACCTTATTTGTAGGTATTTTATTTACAAAATTAATTAAATTTAATATTAATGAGTCAACAAGCAAAACTTACCGGTATTTACCCAAGTTTCATCGGTATAAAAAATTACTCGACCTGCTTCCCGATATTTTCGGATAGTTTTAAGATAATTTCGACGCCACGCTATATTATCTTCTCTATCCATTAACACGGATTGACGGCAGCGAGTTGAACATTTAAAATTTAATTTTTTTAATACTCCATATGAAGTCGACCTCTCGACTCGGCAATTGGTCATCATTGTTAATAACCGTCAAAATTTTTTATTGGTTAGTATTTCGTTCCGAAAAAGAAAATTCGTGAACCTACACAGAAATTTACCAAGCTCAGAAATGCAAGTTTAGGAATAAATTTCGCATATTGTACAGAAAAATTACAACTTGTTTAAAAATAGCACGTAACTTCTTACGAATTGTAAAAAGAACAGCATCATCAATTTCATCTAAAGGTTTTTTTCTAACTCCGGGAGATTTTGGAGAAGACAAGGTTTTAATATCCGGAAACAAATTGTACAATGGCAGTCAGTAAAATCTCAGGATTTTCTTCTAACGTTGAATTCTACAATTTTACTATTAATTGTTTTTCATTTAAAGTTGTAGTAGGATGATTACACGTTTCTGGAACAACTTGCTCCATTTTAGGAAAATAAGCATCAGGCACTGTACAAACGCTCCGAAAATCGATAGGCATTGCTAAAAAAAGCACACAAACTTAACCCGGTAATTACCAGTGCAAAGCAAAGGTTTTGAGCGTCAATTACTCCTTAACTAATGAGACATTAGCGTTATCTAGCGTAGGCCAATCATAGCGCGCGCTCGGGTGAGTTAAACATGTGGGTTTGTTGACGTTCTAGCTCAATGCTCAATAAATAGAGTTTAGTTAACTAAACACACAGATCTGCGCAGCCAGTGACGTTCAACTTTACAGAAATTAATTACACTTTACGATTGACTAATAGCAATTGGCGACTGAAGGTCGCTTTGCGTTGCATCAAGAAAAGGGTTCAGCATTTTAAACCAGTCCAATGAATTTCAGAACAAGTATTCACAACTGCACAATTAACAATTTTTTCATTTAGTTTTCTTCAGGTAGGGAAGAGACAGAGAGAGAGGCTCAATTTGGGGTGTTCTTTGGTTCTTGCGAAACAGACAAAAACATCGCAGGCACGTCACTGAAGGCTGGATCACGATTGCTCCAGCAATTGCCAAGACTTTCTTCGGGAAACAGGAAATTTCGAGTGTTCTTACCTTCAGTAACAAAATGGAGTTGGATCTTAAACCGCAAAAGCGATAACCAAATTCACAATGAATTGCCTTCCAAAGGTTAAATTCAGCTTATTTCTTAAATCCGACACTTGTCGATAGTTCTATTCACTCCACAGTGATAACACCGATACCAAAATTTACGCGATGGACATCCAATCGAAACTCAAACCGTCCCTGCGGTACTTGTCGTCGGCGCTGAGGTGTTAAGAGGCAACCATGTCGAACGGAGATCTTAAGTCGACTCCCGAAAAAAAAAACGAATACAAATATCCAGCAGCTGGAACTATTTCAGCATATGATGAAATATGTTGCAAGAATTCTAGAACAATCAACACGTAGGGCTCCCTCAAGTGTAGGGAATTCCTAGTAAACGTTCACGGTCAAGCGCGTAGACAAAATATTCATTTCTCCAGTACCTATAACAAAAAAATGGTCCACTAAACTGTATTCGGGAAATAATAAGATAGTAATCGGCTATGAAGCGGGCAATAAAATAAGACTTTAAACCGTAAGAAGCGGCAAATTCAAACACACGTAACAGTGGGGCATCGGGTTTTTCAAGAGTGGGGTATGGTAGACCCGCGAATAGCACAAAATGTGCTAAGCCAGCATAAGGTGGGTGAAAGGGAATCATAGGGTTGCCTAGGCAACTTCATGATTTCTTAAAAAAAAAACGTTTCGGTATTCTTAATGGTAGTTGTTTTATTTCATTCATAACTTAACAAATCCCTGACAATTTCCATTCAGAACTTAACATGTTCGTTAATTCCAGTCAAAACTCAACTTGTACAAAAATTATAAGCTCTCTATATTTAATATGTACAGGCAGTTACTTGAATGAATAACTAGCACAGAATCTAAAGTTTATGACAGAATCTGATAGCAGAAGCTTAAAGAAATCCAACATGGTTTTAGTAAATTGTGTCATGCCAGCTCTTACTTTTAACACTGAAATGGCGAGCTGCACGCTCAAAAGATATAAAACTGGCAGCAAGCAACTCAAATTATATCCAAAAGTAATTTGGATATCAAGAAGCTGGTGAAGTGATGAAGATGTTTTTAAATTCTTTTTCTTCTTTTTTCATATTAAGTTTAAGATCTATGCATATTAGGATCATTGCTCTCTTAGAAGTTCTGCCAACAGCTATTCGCTGAACATATTCCTTTCATAGTTTCCGTCTGTTTAGACGTCGTCGTAAAGGATCTGCTGCTCCATATATTTATGTGGTTGTTTCATTGCTTGCCGTAATCCTATAATGGTTCTCCTACTGTGAACCGCAATATTTTCATTTTGTAATTTCTTAATAATCGTTTTACTTCTATATTTATTGGTTATACTTTTCTATCTCCTTTAGGCCTACTGCTTCCAGTGAATTCGCGTAATAAATATGTAGAAGCGTTTAATCATAAAATGTAAAGTTTGGCCACTTCAAAATAAAAATAATAGTTTCATGACGCATAAACACCATGTAAAACAACCATCTACAAAATTTAAACTGGCAAACTATTATTACTCCAAGAATATAAGTTAACTGACAATAATCATTTTTTTGGTATTTTTATATAGCGAATAAGACTATTAGCACAAGCCTTAAATAGAAAAATATCAAAATGTAAAAAGATGATCTTACAACCTGTATGGTTTAGTGACTACAAAAAAATAAGGTTTCAATTTAATTCAAGTGTTTATATAAAAAAGTTCAAAATTGTATGTTGAATATTAGAAATACTTTCGCGTGCCTGTAACTTCCAAAGGAAGCATTTCAAAATCTACCTTCGCAAAAAACTTTCTACGTATTTTAAGGTCTAGAATGTATTTTAGAAATTTTTCGGTAGATTATTAAATCGTTGGATGTGTTCGAAATATAAACATACAGGAAGAGTTGCGATTATTATAGCAGCTTAGGCATCTGGTGCTTTCCATCTTTACGGTATTCACATTGCTTTTAAAGAGTGTTGTAAAATATCTTCTATAAAAAACCTTTGAGTGATATAAAAGAATTCTATTCTTTATTGTCGATGAGTCTAGCGAGCGTGTGAATAAAAGTCGTAAAATTCGAAAATTTGTATTCAGGACGTGCACTTACTATTATCTTGAACAAGAACCAACTAGTAGGTAATACAGAAAGCTGAGTTATAGACTTGGCATGCACGCAGTATGTATTATTGATGAATTTATCATTAAGATCTACAAATATGGTCATATGCAGGCGGAAACTATGCTAAACTGATATTATTTATTGCACTATGGTATCTAACGGGCGAAACAGAAAATATTGCTAGTTTCAGGAAAACTTCACAAAAAAGTTTCATTACATTTCCTATATTTGAATAAGTAAAGAGGTAGCCTGTAGCGTCTCTGTTAATAGAATATACTTTTCAACGTACAGGGTCATGCAAGCTATTTATCAAAAAGAAATGCACTTAAAGTATTTTTCAAATTAATTAGGAAATGTATCCGAATTCGGAGCCCCTTCACCCTCAATTAATCTGTCGATCATAATTAATCATTTATTGTCGTTCTTAATTGATAAAAATGCAATGACCGTGTGATCTAGTCTTTTTTGCGCGATATTGATAATTAGGTGCTACCATAGGTGAGAAAGTTATAGCGGTCTAAGGACTAAGACTAATAGTATAGCTAGTTTTAGAGATTAAAATTAATTTTTATGTCCATTTTCATAAATCAGGATGTTAATTATTCCATTTCGGGAAACTTTCAATTCGGCCCCCGCTGTTTAATAATGCTGACAACCTGTATTTGACTATTTAAAATTCCTTTTGGAATTTTTGTGGTATTTCTCTACAACCATTACTGTGTTTAAGAAGTTGTCTTTTATAAAATTCGTATGCTGTCATTAGTTCCCAATAATAAGCATATCCTGATATATTGTTGCATTTGCATATTATAATTAGTATACTGTCCGTTACCTGTCGTTTGTCCACGTGCAGAAAACAGTAGACACGGATTTTGCAAGATAGATAGACTTAACGAAATGAATTGCATGGCATAAATAAATATTAAACTACTACCTATAAACTGTCAATTGCAGAATGATGTAAAATCGTTTGTTTTTCATACAGGATGTACATAAATTATTATTCCACCACAGACTGTTAAGATTCTAAAGTCGCATATAACGGTTAGAGAACCAACGCGTTAAGAAAAGCAACAAGAAAATATTAGACGCTATAAAAATTAAAATAATTAATTGGATTAGTGGAATTACGGTAGTTCTAACTGTCAACAACTTAGTGGAATGGTGTAAGTGAAATCGTTTAAAATTGACCGAATCCGATTTCTAAAAATAAAGGTTATCTTTAGTGCTTATTTTTTCACCACATGGGAGATTTAGTTTTAACGTTTTCCTGGGTGCCGGGATAATAAATCAGGATGGAAACTAATTCCGTTCAATCGACTTGTAAAATTAGAACTTAAAGGCGTGTATTTTGGGTCCGTACATTAGTCTTTCTCCGATCCGATGCTAGGATCGCCTAGAATGCGAAAGATGCCTTATATGTACTCGGACTAAAGTAGATATTATTGCTTTGCAATTTTATTCTGTCGGGGCGTAATAATAAAACGTAAAGTATCGTATAACACACCGCAAATGTTCTAGATGTATGTTGATAGTTATGTAATAAATCCTACGGGCGGTAATAAAGTTATCCTCGGTTAAAAAGTTCTATTTCCCCAGGCTCTTCGGCTTCTCGTGGGTGTTCCAGATAATGCAGACACATGAGTATTCGCGTCATTAGCGGTCAGTTGGGGTAATGGGGTATATTATTCATATTGCAACGGTGCATGGGATGGGAACCAAAAAAACCCTTAAAATAAAAGTTGTGTAGTGTCTCTATGATGAATAGCTTCGCGTGCAATATATCATGTTTACAAGTCTGACATTTGCATTTTTAATTGCTAATTTATGACTGGTAAATATACGCTATCGATGAAGTCACTCAAAAACGTAAGTGGTGTTGCTGAATCGGAATCGGATTACAATCAAATGTACAGATTGTTGGAAAAATCGCAACATGAATGAGGTAATCCAAGCAAACTTTAGCAAATGTTAATAACTTAATTGCACTCGAGGTCATAGTAATTATCGTCTTGATGGTTAATAAGTTAGTGTTTATATTTAGATTCTTTGTACGTTACCTCTAGACATTGAGTATCGTGAATATGTAAATTTCAAATGTGTAAAAAAATACACCACACCGCTAACAAAGTTTTTCAAAAATGAACAAAATTTTGAACTTTTCCAAATTTTAATTTGTCTCTGCCTATTTAGTAATCAGTATGTTTCAAAGCTTACACTAAAAAGGCTGAAAAACAATAAGACACAACTTCCCATGCATTTTTATGATGGTAGGCTATTAGTGCTGTTATTTTTCTACAATAACTTCAGTTTACTTGTTATAACCCAGAGGTTGTGGGTCGATTTTCATTCTGTAGTAAGTAATAGCAGACATCTGTTGTTTAAATAATGTGTGATTACAAACAGCGCAGATTTATACCAAAGGTTAGTGATTTATTAATGTTATTTATTTGGTACTTCACGATAACACGTATCAAAACAAACAATTAAAGGAATCTAATTTACAGGTTACTAATAGATAAATTTTCTACTAAACTGTATTAAATTTGCTGCAGTACTCACCCTAGTATATTTCCTGTTAACATTTCTTGCCTAAAAATACCAATACTTGTGTATAAATTGTAAAGGATTTGTATTTTAATTACTATCAAAGACTAAAATGAGATCAATATATCAAAACATGTAACCCGACATGTGGTTCGAATTATATATTTGACGACTTCACTCAGTCCAAGTCATACAGAGCGTGCCAAAACCTACGGCGTACAAATAACCATTGAAAGTCGTAGTTATTTTAAGAATACAGAGAATTCTACTAATGAGTTGCAAGGAGCTCTAGTACCTTCACTGTCGTCATTTTCGATTTTATTTATATTTTCCCTATTCACAGATACAATGAAATATATTTTTGGATGTCGTTATGCACATACTAGCGGATCATTTAGTATACAAAATCACTGATTTGCTTCTTTACTGTCGCCGCAAATGATAACGAATTACCTATTTATAGTTTTAGAATTCTCATAAGATTCTAAGTTTGAAATGACTATTCAACAGCTGTCTTCTTGACAATTTTTTTTACGTACAGCTAATATATACAATCTGTTTCTACAAACTATAAGTAAATTGGCTGATCTTAGTTGATGCGATGCGATGATTCCTATTTCATTCTACTTAAGTTATCCATGACAGCATATATCAGTGGCGGTTGTTGAATAAGTGGGCACGGGTGCTTCCTCTCCCTGATTAAAATATTAAAATTAGTCTTTTCCTTTCTGCAACTAAATAATAATTAAAATGAACTAACCCTGCAAAAGTTTGTTTTCTATAGCTAACGTTTTAACGTTTAAACTGTCATCCATTCCGCGATTCTCGCCTCAAAATTCGCGATCCGCTTGCACGATTAAATTGGTAGGCGCGAAGGTGGCATCTATTCGGCTCCCACGATTCTGTATATTCGGCAAACATCGTCTGATCGTACGTATTTTATAATTATTGATTATAGCGTTCATTTAGTGGGCCGAACAGATTCGCCCGTGCTCGAAGTTTTCTATTACAAAGTGCAGTTTTGTGACTAGTAGACAATGAATAGTGTTAATAACCTTTTAGAGATTTACTTTTCAAGACTTTTGGTTGAAGAAAAACTTCAAGTTTTAATTTAACACAAAAAAGTGGAGCGAAAAGCACAGAACAGGTGGTACATCTATCGTTTTTCTACAGAGACTTATAAAAAAAACCAACTGGTTATGTGGGCGTGATGTGTTAAATTTAATATTTTGTTTTCCCTGTCTTTCGCGGTATATTTAGGGAACTGGTGGACATTGCTATAGAGTTAGATTCTGCATTAAAAGAACATTTGAACGGTGCTACAGTTGTTACGTTCCTTTGATTTTGCCCCTTCATACGGATTCAAGTCTTATTTTATTGGCCGCTTCGTAGCCGATTACTATCTTATTATTTCCCGAATACAGTCTAGTGGACTATTTTTTGTTATTCTAGAGAAATACCGATTAATATTTTGTTTACGCGCTTGACCGTGAACGTTTGCTGGGTATTTTTTGCCCTTGAGGAAGTTCCACGTGTTAATTGTTCCAGAATTCTTGCAACATATTTCGTAATATGATGAAATACTCCAGCTACTAGATATTCGCGTTTCGCTTTTTCGCTAGTCGACTTTAGATCTCCTTTCGACCCGGTTACTTGCGAAGATCTTAGCGCCGAAATCAAATACTGCAAGGGCGCCTTGAGTTTTCGGTGGGTGCCAATCACGTGTATTTTAGTATCGTTGTTATCACCGCGAGGTGAACAGAACCATCGACAAGTGTCGGATTTAAAGAAACACGCTGGGTTTTAACCCTTGGAAGGAAATTCATTGCGAATTTGCTGATTGCCTTTGGCGGATTAATATCGATCCCCTTTCCTGTCCCTCGGGATGTGCCACTGCTGCGACAAACGCAAAGCGACCTCGTGCCTGCGATTTTTGTCTGATTCTTCAGGACCTAAGAAACCCCAAATTGTGATACCTCTCTCTCTACTCCCTACCGAAAAAATCTAAGGTAAAAATTGTTATTGTGTTATTGAGAAAACTTGTTCCGAGGTTCATTTGACTGGTTTAAAGTGCTGAACCTTTTTTAATGCAACGCAAAGCGAGTTTCAGTCACCAATTGCTATTAGATATTACTTGTAAAATTTAATTAATTTTGTAAACTCGAACGTCACTGGCTGCGCAGATCTGTTCATTAAAGTAAATATCGCAAGCTATGGGCGGCGAGCTTTGTAGTTTAAACGTCCCAACAATGCTTTGTTTAGCCCATAGTTGTTTTTCTTGTTTGTTCTAAATTGCATTATTTGTGTGTTATATTTTACTCAATAGAATTAGGTGGTTAAACTGTAGTACGATCGTTTATTCTGGTGTATTTTATTGTGTACGTGAGCGTTGTAAGGTTTATATACAGGAGGAGGCACAATAAATGTGAGTTCGATTCCAGTAAGCTGCTGGCTTCTCGGCCTTCCACGAGAACCTGCAATCAGCTGTGATTTGGAAGGTGACGCTCACTAATTTTGACAACTACGTTCGATTTCCTTCGCTTAAGCGTCTCTCGTGAACCTCCCCTACTCCTCTAAGCTAAGCCTTTTTCTATCTTTCCTGTTGCGGTTCGATGAAAAAGCTCACTTGGCCCGTAACACAGTTTTTACTAGAACATCAAAGACAATACAAAATGATATTTTAGATTGATGACTGGTAGAGTATAGAAAATAAATCCCTGACCAAATAGTGAAATCTGACTTTTTAGCCATTCAGTGCGACGTAACAACATACGTATCAAATCAGTGCCAAATGGTCTTAATATTGAGGAATGTTTATACAAGTAGAATGTATGAACGTTTTTGGGAATTTCTTCAAATTAAGGATAAAACTGCAGAACGGCAACGAAATTCCATCTTGCAAGAAATCGAACCTCTGAAAATTAATATTTCAAACTTATGACGGTGCTAATGTTATCAGCGGTGAAACCGGGGGTGTACAAGCGAAAATGAAACAAACATACCCTTGTGCATATTTTGTCAACTGCTATGCGCACTAGTTGAACCTTTACATGCAAAGAGCAGTGTCACAGAATTTTCCCAAAACTTATCAGCTATTCCAGCTTTCTTTCCAAATTCCTCCCATAGTTGTGACTTATTACAAGAGATTATGAAAATACGATTACCAAAAGTAGCTACAACACGTTGCAACTACAATATACACTTAGTTAATATAGGTTATGAAAATCAGGACGCTCTTATTCGGCGTTTGAAGAAATTGAAAATAAACGGCTGAAAGGCGCTATAACTCATAAAGCCTATGGTTTGAGAGGGCCATTAGAGAATCCAGAGTTCATATGCTGGTTACAATTTTTTCACATCTAGCCGCATGTGGATATACTTTATAATCAGTTACAGTCAAGAAAAAGAGACAGTGTGCAAATTCAGAAAGATATTTCTGCTTTTTGAAAAAGGTATTTCCCTTATGAGAGACCGAACAGCTGATATTCAAGAGGAAGTTGACTCAAATTTTATTCAAGTAAATCCAAAAAGAATTGATCATGAAGACAGATGAAGTGTAATTACTAAAGAGGTTTGTGTCACAATCTTGGTCTTTGCTTTTAGAGGGCATTTGGAAGCAGCAGCATTGTTGAACAATAGCTCCTTTTCAAACTTCTATGAACACTTTCCGGTGGATATTTTAGAGAGAGTAGTTTTTTATCCCATGCTCTCTAAGAAAAGGTTAAAAAGCAAGTTAGAAGTTATATACACAAAATCCGAATTTAATGAAATATCTGGTACTACGAATATTTTATCATTTCTGTTAAACTATAGTCTCGAAAAAACTTTTATGGAAGCATTGCGGCTTGTAAATATTATTGCAACCACACCTATGACAACCGTCGAAGCTGAACGTTGCTTTTCCACATTAAAGCGTGTAAAAAGCTTTTTACGGAACACTATGCTTAATCATCGCTTGAAAGCTTTGGCTACAATGTCTATTAGCAGGAGTTTAGTGATCGCAATTGATAATTTTGAAGAAGAAGTTCCGGACAAATTTATATCGAATGAAAAACCGATGCGGAGAATTTCATTTTAAAAATTAAATGTGTTTGGGTGTATTTTTCTGTTACGTAATTACTGATTCGAAGACTATCTCATATCATTGTTTGAAAGAAATTTACAAGAATGGGTTTTATAAACTTTTAACGTATTTTTAAGAACTTCACATTAATTTCAGGTGAGTTTTTTCTTATAATAACATATATTTTTGCTTTTAAAATTAAAATGCACCCCACCTTGTTGAAACCTCACCGGCCGCCACTGGCATATATATTACAATGTTCGAAATTACACAATCAAAATTACTAAACTTTGTATGGTAACTGTAGATGATTATACCTTTTAAGTCTGTTTACCATACCTCTATTATCTAAAAGATTCACTGACAAGGAGCTTGGGTGGAATTCTTCTTCTTTCACAGTTTTCATGTGAAGATCACGATGAATTGTTCCATTTGACTGTTGAATTGTTTCATACCAATGGGCGTTTGTTATGATCGTTAGTGCCTTTGACTAAAATCTTTTCTAAACTTTAATTGTTGGGCGTGACTTACTGTTGCGAGACTTCTGCCGTATAGATATCGGTATAGTTTTGTAGATCAGCAATTTCTTGTTCAGAGTAAGTTCGGATAACATACTTGCCTATAAATCCAAGGAACGCAGGTTCGATCCTGACTGAGGTCAGAGAGATTTCTCTGGCGAGGAAAAATCTTAAAGTATGCCCCTTGTCGAATAAGAAGTAAATCCGTAAGTCCCGTGCCACTGCGATGCGTGGCACGTTAAAAATCACTACTGAGGTTGGGACAATTTCAGATAGGCAAAGTTCATAGTTAGGGTGTACAATGGGCCAAATGTGATCTAAGTGCATACAGATGTTTCGAACAGTGCGTGGTAGATCTCGATCAATCAAACAACAAGTTCGGATGTTTTTCTGATTATCCACTGCAGTTGTGTAAGTTTTAACACTAACTGTTTGCATTTGGCGAAAATATGTTTTCCTCATGTTAGCCGACTATCCAGATGGATTCGTCTTTTTCATCTTCTGACTAAGATAGGTGTATGTCGTTTAGAATTACAGGCGGAAAAGTGTCTCTTTGTAGCTTGAAAATTACGTGAACAGATTTAGATTCTTTGGCAATACGGAATTTTCTTAGCCAATCTTCTAGCGAATTTAGGCGGGTTTGGAGATTTTTGGATGCGGTAACTACATTTTCGTGTAAAGATGGCGGTGTTATCTGCAAACGCAACCATCATATTTTGTCGTGTAATGTGTACAGCAGGTAAAGTATGGAGCCCAGAACACTTGTCTGCGGAACCTGAAACTTTATGGAATATGGGTTTTTAAATTCATCTTGGAATTTGATCATAAAGTATCTTTCTGGCAGGTAGAATTTGAATAGCCACTTGTGTAAAGGTTTCTGTTTATGGTTACGAACAATCCCGTACGCCAGACTTTAGCAAAAGCTTGTTATGTTCGGTTAAGTTTTGCCACTTAGCCTTTTGGAAGTTGCCATTTGTGCCGTTTGACGTACTTGTGTAAGTCCGGATTTGCCGAGAAAAGGCAGTTCTTGTAACTCTCCGCTTACAGATTCGCGGGAGGGCACACGTGCAAAAAGATTGCTCTAGAATAATTTAGTTGGGTGGGAGTTTTTGCGGCAGGGGGAAGTCAGTGGACTCTAGCCTCTGCGGGTAAACAGACGTGACTTTTTTTGAAAAGCAGGATGTTGGTTGTTTTCGTCTGCTAAATGTATTTATCGTTGCGTTTCTTCCTTAGGCAAAAGAATCGACTTATGTCGGATTAAATATATTAGCAGAGTGTCAGCTGTAAAGACAATTCAGTGAATTTGTTTTTTCGACTGTTGTCGGCATACAAGCTGCCAAACACGTGACAGTCTCCTGTGAGCCGTTTCAAGTAATCGTCCTGTGCAGTCGCGGAGATTTTGGCATTTTAAGTTCCCGTTACTCTATTCTTCGTCAAAGAAAGTCCTGGGCCATAGGGTTGTGTTTCCCTGGTGATACGGTCTTCAAGGGCGTGCCTCCGAATTTTTTCCGTTATCCGAAGAACCTAGGAACACCCCAATTATGCCTCTCTCTACTCGGTACCGAAGAGAAAACAGTAATTGTTTTTCCCTGTTTATCAGTGTTTCGTTAAAGACTAAGAAACAGAACAGTTTAATTTCCTTGTAATTTTAAAAGTAAGGCAACCTTCAGTTGCCCAATATTTCATTATTCGTTTAGGTTAAAGTTAATTATTTTATCTAAACTCGAACGTCACTGGCTGCGTAGATGTGTTCATTAAAGCAAATACCGCAAGCCACTGGCAGCTAGCCTATCTTGCTTGAACGTTCAATTTTCCCTCTGTGTTTAACTGCAATTATTACCTTTTGGATATTATTCTTGTACAATGTGTGTTACCAAGTAGAATTATTTTTGTCTTCAAATTCACCATGTCTTTTATTTCTTTGTATTTTTGTTGTATTGTGCATGAACTTTGTAAGTTTTATATACAGAAGGAGGCACAATGAAGGTGAATCCGATCCCCGTAAGCTGCTGGCTTTTTGGCTTTGATGATTTGCTGTATGTTTCTCAAGTAGGGATTTCAGTCATCTTGAGCGGAAGTTCTTCTAATGCTTTTTATGTAATTGATTTGTAAAAGCTTTGTTTACAAGTAAAGAATATTTTTGTAGGTCCTCTACACATCTAGCGCATTATATTAATGAAAAATTTTAGACCCACTTACTAAAAAATATGAGTTTCTTATTTTGCAGTGAAGTCAAAGTATCAGAATTATGGCGCTATTAAATAACTTATACGTGAAGTAAAGAGACGGTAAATACTGATTATATAAAAAAAAATATATAATAGCTGCCTCCCCCAGCCGGTTTCAGTATTGGTGATTATAAGAAATTCATTTAATTCGTTAAAAAGTTTCCCATATTTCTAAACTGAACTTTACTTACGTATAAGAAAATGCTAATCAGTGTCTAAGTAGGTGTAAAAAGTTAAATAAAAATATATCACCCGTGGCTCCTAATAGTGCTTTTTATAAAACAAGTTTGTATTATAGAAGAAATGCAATTACAAATAATTAAATTTCCAATGAATGAATGTAAGAGAGTTCAAAGTTCAAGTGATTGTTAGGATTTTATATGTTTACAATTTTTTATTAGTACGTAAAGGCAATGTGAAGCCGTTTTAGGAAACATAGCCACTCTCTTCTTGGAGGCATACGAAGAGGTTGCTGTCAAAGGTTAATTTATCCATTATAATTATTCGCCTTGCATTTTGGTGCTTTATGTCAGCACCTATTTGTTTCATGCATGTGTTGCGTCATTAAGTTATTTGTTCGCCTGCAGCAATTTATAGGTTACGTATTAAAATTAAGCGGTCAAAATTTTGATATTGTATTTTGACATCAAAAATGGGTTAAATGGTAAAGGCAAAATACAAATAAAGGGGATGCTAATAGTAACCAACAGCTTACCTTTACTTTACCTACTTTTTTTAGTAGCCAGATTCTGACACTGAATTTAATGTAGTAATTAATTTGGTTTAAATGTTTACTGACATAGTGAGTTATTTTCATGTCATCATTTCAGATGAATAATATTTCGCGCATACGGTCGCTATGCCATTTTGAAATCTTTCTGGAGATAAAATAACTGAATACATAATTTTACTGGGACCTACAAAGGGTTCATAAACCAAAATTATTTTCGTGCTCAGCTGCGATGATCTGAAATAATTATATTATTGGATAGTATGTGAATGTTGTATATATGTATTTTTATTACTATATAGTTGCAGTTACTAGTAAGGAATAATGTTAGTATGCATTTTTTATGGAAGGGTATAAGACGGTAAAGTGAAACCAGCTGGGAATGGAGCTGGTGGTTTGGTGCTTAGTGTATTTAATTAAGTTTTGGGTACAATCAGCACCTCCCGGGTTTATATTTGTCCGATACGAACATGATTTCCCAACTTGTGATGAAGTATGCATTGCATCAGGACTAGAACGTTTATTAAGAGAGGAGTAAGTGTTCACGAAACATTAAGTTAAGACAGGAGCAGCTCATAAACACAAAATGCGGAATTAAGCAGTTACCTCTGACCAAGACCTTATATGAGGAGTGTTCAAAGTTAAACAGGAATGTTTAAATTGAAACCCTTACTGAAGACAATTCTAAAACTAAATTATATAAAGGTTAGCCCTGACTCGCATGTCGATAACAATTCTTCCGCTATAATATTATTTTGACAGTTACACTTACAGTCTCGGAAGGTTTTGTTCGTTATAGCGTGGAACAGCATATAATAATACAAGTTCTTACGAATGAAAGCGTAAATTTGGCTGACGTTCTTACGAGACTGCGAGCACAAATCGGGTACTTTAATGGTCAATATTTTTTTGAGACGAGCTGCCACTCAGGTTTAACGTAAAAATGAAAAAAACCTTAATGGCTTTATTTGTCAAACTTTACAAATTAATGTCGGAGGTAAGCTTAAGTATAGTAAGCTGAGGGCAAGGTGTATACAGCGCTTCTTGACTGAAGAATAATCGTTGAATCGTTTGAAAATCGGTTCTTCTTTACTGCAACGATGTGAGAGAAAAGGAGATAACTTATTGGATTCAGTTGTGACAACTGATACTCGGTACATTATTTTACTCCTGAGTTAGAAAGTGAAAGTTTACAGTAGTGTCTCACCACATCTTCAAATCCAAAGAAGGCAAAAACTGTGTAGTCAGTTGGTAAAGTGATTAGGAAGAATCGGAAGAGAAGACTGTTCGCTTTTATCCAAAAAAATTCCCGCCCTCATACCGCAGCAAGAACAGCTGAAACCATGAACAAAATTTATTGAGTCCTTGTACCCCATGCAGCATACAGTCCTGATTTATTTGGTTAGACCTCTAAAAAGTTTTTAGCCAGGAAAAATCTTAGAAAGATAGCAGATCGGAGGCGCGAGTTCATCTCTAGGCAGGGCGATTGCATCAAAAAGTAATACAGTTTTCATCGTTGAAATATTGTAATACCTTCCTTTGTAAATAAATTCCTGTTTAAATGTGAACACTCCTTTGTGTGATTGGTGTTATCCAAGCAAATTCATCAAGAAACCTTAAGAAGAATTGTATAACGAAGTAACATTCTCCAAGATATGATTAAATTTTATACTAAAGTACAGAAAAGTAACAAACCTGTTTCGGAATGGCACAGAATAGTATTTTAGTTTACCATAGTTTTGTGGATTTGACAAATTTGTTCCGAGCCTAAATCAAAATATCACTATGTGAAGAAGAATACAAGGAGAAGTTAGCTACAAACCATGTGGTAGAAACAGTACCTAGAGAGTTAAATTAGTTTGCCAGCAAGTCTGCTAGCCAACTCCTGTTAATTGAGCAGAGAAACGTAATGCGAAGGGGCCAAGGAAACTCGCTGGGACAAGAAGAAATGATTATATCAAAGAGCAGTATATTTATAAAGAGAGTTAGCCTTATGGGTTATATAGTATCGTTATAATAGTCCCGTCCGCTAGGATCGCCAGGGTCTGGCCCCCAAGCAGGCGGGACTCGAAGTACACAGAGTTTATTCATCATGTGAAAGCGACGATATTACAGATTCCTGTAGCATTTTTGTTTCCTTTAGAAGCACAGCGTTGCCATGTTGTCATGAAATGCGAAATTTCTAGGAATATTAACTAAAAACAGCACATTCTATGAGTTAATAAGCCTTATGATTAAAAATTAAGCAATTATTTATTAGCAAAAGCAAATGCTTTAAGAAAATGCAATTGCGCAATTATTATAAGAATAAAAATGTTAAGCATATGTTAGCTTTCCGTTATTGTTTAAGCAATTGCTAGTTTTGACATGAACAGACCTGATATGATTTGTTGACGGTTCCAAGTTATTTGTTGGTTAGAGTTTTGTATGAATCGGTACTCCCACGTTTTCTTAATTTAATTTAAAATGTCTGATACTAGTCATCAGTATAGTTGTGAGGATGAACGAGGAGTAGATAAACAAAGTAGTTTTGTTAAGAAATTAAAAGAAAATAGAATTGTTTTTAATAAATCACAAGTACCTCAAATTAAAAAAGAAAAAGAAAGGGCCTTGGATATTATAACTCGCTTTACAAGGAAATTTTTAATATTACTCTTACAAGTAAACTGTAAGCAATATGAAAGCTTTTATTTGATTGAACAAATACATGTATAACATTATATTTTTAACAAATCCTAAATATAAACTACAAATAATTATTGAATAATCTTCCAGTAATTAGTTCTCTTTTCTGCTGACCTAAACGGCGAATCATATTGAAATTAATTTGTTCATTTTGTACATCCACAGCAAGATGATTAGGTTCTTCTGCGAAATTAAAATCTACATCTTTAAGCCATTTTGCGTTATTATGCAGAACAACACAACAAATAATAATTGATGGAATTGTTTCCATTTTAGTACTTCGGACTTTATATTGTAAAATAGGAAATCTAGCCTTTAACTGCCCAAAATATCTTTCAATTATAATTTTGGAATTCTAATGTGTGTGTGCAGTCAATCACACTGATAGCATCGGGAAATTCATATTTGGCAGACCAATTGTTCTTAGCATCAACAATTACGGCGGCAGTTGTAGGAACATGTATCCATACATTTGCCTTATTTAAAATTTTAACCATAACCGATGCATAAACTTTAGAAACAGTGGTTTGGTGAATACCAATTTCTTCATCAACTGCGTTCTGGAAACTTGGGTCGGACACACAACGAAGAAACATTTTAATTTTTTCTACAAATTACAGTGCACCACCACGTTTTTCACCACTATCTTCGAGAAAATAGTTTGCAAGCCACTCAACGTTCCCTCGATTAAATCGATACAATTTTTTATAATCGTCGTCTATGCATTCTTTACGTGTTTTATATACTGTTTCTTTACGAACATTTAGGAACTGTGCCATTTTACAGTATGAGAACGCGACAAATACCAAATTACAACTGCTTTAACAAATGTTAGGCTGGGGTCGAGTAATCTTAAACATTTATAAGCAATTACTTAGGTAGCAAAAGCAATGCGACTTTTATTCAATCAATTTTAAGCAAATACTATTTTTTTAGGCAAAACCTTTTACTTTAAGCATTTCCTTGGGTGCATAGCAATTGCTACAAATTCAAGCAATTGCTTGCTACTTTATTCATTAGAAATTAAGTATTTGCTAGCGAATTTTAAGAGAAAGCAATTGCTTAATTTTTATTCATAAGGTTAGTTATCTTGCGATTACATTTTCGTGTATAATGACTGGAAATCATATTAAGAAACTGGAATATTGTGTTTTCCCTAAACACTTTTCTTTGTATTTGTATTTACGGAAACACATTATTTCGCAGACGGATGAAAGGTGATTCACTAACGATGTAGTTTCTTGAAGCAGCTTATCGGATGATCTTTACACTGTTTTCAAGTACCTAGTTGAAATTTTCTTAAGATTTTGCTTCTACACAAATTTCATGGTTTTAAAGCATTTTTTTGTGTTTTTTAGCGCATAAATACATATTTAGCCAAGTTTTTACTAGATGCATATGCAAAATAACTTAAGTATTTCTCTTTAAATTTTTTTGGTTTTATATTCAGGTAGGTGAAATCTTCTTTCTTGCGAAGTTGAACGCTCGTTTTCAAATTACATACATTTATTAAGTGATCGGACACAATGTTTAACAATTATTGATAATCTAGAAAAGTATTTAGTAAGTTTCAGTTTAGAAACGTATTGTAGAAACTAAGTTTACTCGTTTATAGTATCTTTTATGTTAATAATGTTTGTATTATTGACCCCATATATTTCGTTTTTGTAATTTAATTAGATATCAATTATTGTAGAATAAAACAAGAAGTATAAAAGTGTGTATTTATTATATTATATTTGTTTATATTTGTTATTTCTAATTAAATGTCAGTTAGGTAGTGTGAAATAAAAGAAAAAAATTAAAAATATGTTTTCATTTTGCATATTTTAGTGCATAAATGCATATTTTGCAATTTTTTAGAGCATATATTCCAAGCTCTACTAATGGTTGCTGCAAATTAATGACTTAAACGTCTTGACAGTTCACAATGAAACAAGTAACTCTTGATTGTGTCAGTTTCAAAGAAAAGCTGTTTCTACTTAAATAGTTCGCTACCTTAAAAATTATAAACTTAAGGAATGACTATTTACATAATTAGAAATACTAGTGTTTCATCCTCATGTAAAAGATTAACAGGTCTCGAATAACAAGCAACAATCACTCACCCTAAATGCAACTTGAAATAGGTATAGTAGAAAGCTAAACAATTTGGTTTAAAGGGTTGAGCAAGAACTTGCTGCAACCAAAGAGCAGTATATTGTATAAATATACTGCTCTCTGCTGCAACACTGTAAAATCTTATGAAGGTTAACGACATGTTTACTTAGGGACTCTCAGGAGTTCAGGTAAAATTCCTTTGATTAATTGACCACTCGAGGTGGTTTAAACTTAAATGTGCAATTTTGCAAACAAATACAGGTATGCAACCCAAATTACGTTGATACCACAAAATACATTACGTTGCGCCTCTTTACAATATACTGCTCTTTGATTATATACAGTGCGGTCGTAAAATACCCCTTCCCTACTAACTTTTGAACGACTTGATATTACTTCACAAAATTTTGTATACTTTAAAGGGAAGCTAAATACTACTTTCTAGTATGTATTTAAATTTCATAACTTTCAAAATGGCGACTAGAAGCCTTTTTAAATAGCCGTGGGGGTCGAGTGACAACTCATTTGAAGGGTATTTTAATTCTGTGTCTGATGACAGATGGTTGAAAATGACAGGTTTATGGATAAAAGAAGGTACCCGGAAAATTGTGCGATTTGCGGTTCGGATATCTTGTTGGTCTCATCGAGGACAACAACGTTTCTTTGTGGCACTTTCCCGTAGCTTGTACCGTTCGGCTGCCAGGGGCGTCCAAATTCGAAACACAAATCGACGTTCAGCACGTGCCCACGTCATCGTAGAGGGTCGGCCGATAGCTCAATCTGTTCGCATATGTCCAGCGCATCGACGCCCCGTCCTAAAGCCCCCAGAGGGGGCGTGGGGTAGCCGAAACGTCGAAACAAACGTAAAAATCGGTATAAAAACAGCCGGCGTTGCCAGGGCCCCCTTCGGGGATGTTAGAACCGACCGGCGATGCGCTGCACTTACGGGAACAGATTGAGCTCGCGACCGACCCGTTGTGATGACGCGGGCACGTGCTGGATGTTGATTCGTGTTTCGACGTTGGACATCCCTTGCGGCCGAACGGTAGGAGCTACGGAAAAGTGCCATAAGAAGAAGTTGTGCTCGACGAGGTCAACAACAATCTAGACCGCAAATCGCAAAACTTTCCGGGTGATTCCTTTTTTTCCATAAACTTCTTATTTTAAATCATCCGTCGTTGTCTTCTGTATGAATATTTATTTATGAAACTCAAGGATCAGACGCAGAATTAAAATACCTTTAAAATGGGGAGTCACTCCACCACATTTGCTATTTAAAATATATAAGAAATGGTTCAAAATGGCGCCTAGCGGCCATTTTGACAGTTATGAAATTTAAATATATACTAGAAAGTAGTATTTAGCCTTCACAAAATTTTGTAAAGAAATATCAAGTCGTTCAAAAGTTAGTAGGGAGGAGGACATTATATATATATATATATTGCTATGAGCCCTTTTCTGCCTTAGCAATCAGCAAATAACCCGTGTACTCAGCTCAGCATCCATGATAGAACACCTTTCAAAAAAACAAATCCTTATCTCAGGTTAAAGGTCGCTGCAACCTTTTCTTTAAACCAAATTTATTAAGAACACCCAGAAAAACTACTTTCGTTACACTAGAACTTGCTTTATTTTTCTTTTAAAATTGTACAACACCAAAAACTTAATCACTCGTATCAAAATAACTTCTTTTTTCTCCCACACCCAGAAACCAATTGTTTGTTTATTATTTTTCTTCCCGTTCCCTCAACTCCCCGTTACCATGCAAGACAACGGCACCTGTATACCACAGCATTTTCCCCCTCAAAAATGAAATGCTCCAGATCAGGTGTTCGCATCCGGACACCTCGTTCTGGAGTATTTTATTTTTCAAATAAATATTCAACAAACATTCTTGCTAAAACCCCCTTCCTTTCCATATGAACATTTCCTTATTAACCCTGTCACTGTCAACGTATTTTTTACATAAGTCTCAAATTTAATTTTCTTTTCCAATTTTTAATTTCTTTTTTTAAAGATTTTAAACATTAACTAAACTAAATACTATTCTAACCTAAATCTCCCTCTCCACATTGTATTGCATAAACAAGGATAAACAATCTAATTACCCTTTTAGTATGTAAGAAATTTATTTTACTTACATTCTCAATTATTTTAGGATAATAAACTTTTATGTAATGTA
>JABXWE010002381.1:0-17047 GCA_014611495.1 Limonius californicus | reverse complement strand
AACCACATCATTAGATAGATTAAATAGAAGAACTGAAGTAATATAGTACATTGTGATTGCACATCATATATCACTATCAAGAAAATCGTAAAGTAGGCCTTATTATTATGGCAAGACAAAAAATGCACTAATTTGTTAATTTGTTTTTTGCCATATTTTGTTGAAATTCATGGCTTATAAGTAAATGTAAATTTATTAATAATTTCAACAGTTCATTTTGTTTCAACATATTTATAACAAATCATGCTTATCAAATTTTTGATTTTGTTTTTTATAGCTGTATACTCCTGTTCCTGATTGTAAATAAGCTAATAAAATGGATTTAAAAAAAAACAAATAATTTTACAGAACTATAGTTTTTATGAAAATTTGAATTCCATAAAAAATTCAAGCAGACAGGCTTTTTGTAACTAAGGGAACGTGTTTACAAATTTCATCGGTCATGTGTTTTGTAACTAAGGGAACGTGTTTATGATCGACTACCGGCAGTAAAAAATTAGTTATGTATACAACTAGCGGATAAAGAGACTCTTTAACCATGAGGGGAAACCTTTAGCTCACGAGGCGTAGCCGAGTGAGATAATTTCCGCGAATCGATAAAGGCTCTTTATCCACGCGTTGTATATAACATTTTTTAAAGTAGCTGAAATACATAAAATTTTCATGATTTTACATTAGTTAGTTAGTCAGTTACTTATTTAAGTGAGTAATCATATTTTCTGGTTGTGTATTAGTTACCATGGTACGCGTATGTATTTGTCTTCGTCCAAGTAATGTTAAACACAATATTTTTTTCATTTGTTACCGAGAACAGAAATGTACAGCGCAACCGGTAGGAATTAATACATTGCGCAAAGTTCCGAAAATTATCGCACAATATTTAAACTTGCCGAATCCTGAATCTTACACATTGTTTTCGCCGTTCATCAACTAGTTTGTTAGCCAATGCTGGAGCTGATCTCTTAACTATTAAAAGACACGGTCGATGGAAATCGTCCACCGTGGCCGAAGGTTGTATCTAGGATTCGGTTAACAACAAGATAGCTGTGTCAAAGAAGATCCTCGTATTGAATCAAATTAAGTAAAGTAGTAGCTGGATGTTCAGGTCTGAAGCCAGCAACAGCAGGAGAAAAAGAAATTAATATTCCCTCTCGACATTTTGATAAATTAGAAAACTGTACGTTTAAGGTTTATATTAATTCTAAGACAAACGAATGTTAATATTAGATTTTATATATCAAAACTTGCTATTTTGTGAGATTTTAAATAAATATTGGTTTAAAAATTGCAGTTTTATTCACTAGTG
Organism: Limonius californicus; assembly: GCA_014611495.1. Classification (NCBI taxonomy): domain Eukaryota; kingdom Metazoa; phylum Arthropoda; class Insecta; order Coleoptera; family Elateridae; genus Limonius; species Limonius californicus. The sequence goes on along the minus strand of JABXWE010002381.1, from coordinate 15,741 downwards.
CAGGGTAAAGTAACATTTAATCCACCCTCATCATTAAAATGTTACTTTACCATGGCGATTTTAGTAGATAAAACCCTACTTTACAAACAGGTGTTGGAAAAAAGAACTTTTTTGTATACTTAATGGAAAACAGCCATTTTAGTATGTAGAAAACAATAAAGTAATATGCCATTTTACTCGTTAGCAACACTTTACTCATTAGCGACACTTTACTCGTTACCGTGCTTGGTTACTTGTCACCATGCATGTTTTGTTATTGTTGTTATGAATTGTTTACGTTCCAGAACGTAAAAGTATTTCGCGTCCAGTTACGCAAATGTTCTACTTCGCCCACTGAAAACAGAATAAAAATGTCAACAGTTTTTTACCGATCGTAGAAAATAGTTATTTGTGTACCTAGTGCGCGAAATGCCTGTTTAGCGCACGAGATTGAAGGTTTGTTTGACGAGGCGCCAGCCCAGTCGAACAATCAATCTAGGGCGCTAAGAACATTTCGCGCACGAGGAGCACACACTATTTTTTCTACAACTCAATCATATTATTAAACTTAAGAAAATTTTATTAATTTTGATGTCATGAAAAAAAGTGTTTTTCTATTTCGGTTTTATAAAGCCGTTCTAAGCGCACTGTTTTAGCTTAAAAACAGTACGTTAAGGAGGCCTATAATCGTACTGTTTTTAGTTTGTTTTTTTACGATGTTGGTAGTTCGATTTGAATTTGAAAGTTTGAAATGTCAGTTTCAGCCATCTGTCAGTGCTGCCATAAGTGTTTATAAAAACTCCCTAGTAATCGATTTGACGTAAAATTTTTTACATAAATTTATTTAAAATACTCTTAAACTTCTTCAATAGAAAAAATAGTATAAAGAACACGTTTCATAAGACCACTTGTCGCACTCGTCCGTTGAAAAACTGGACGCTTCGCGTCTCGTTTTTCAAACTTGGACTCGTGCGTTAAGAAAAGGCCTTATGAAACTAGTTCTTTAATATACTATTAGCGCACATGTGCGAGAAAGACTTTCGCGCACGTCGCCAATGGCAACATAACAAAATAAACGTCGTAAAAAAAAGACGCACTTTTCACACAGAAATCAATACGTAAAAGTCAACTTTTTTTGACAGTTGTAGAAAAATAATATTTTATAATTTATATAACAAGAGACTTGCTCATTTCTTAAAATAAATGTAACAAACCTCATATCATTGAAAGGAGGAAAAAAATAAAAATTTAATATGTCCGGTTAAAGCATAAAAATATCTACAACTTTCTCATTTACACTATTTCTCTAACTTCAATAATAAAAGCCGTGATGATCAATCAAACTCAGCGGTGGACATTGTGACCAGAGTGGACGTTAAGACCAAATATCGTGGTGGACGTTGTGACCAAGGTGGACGTAATGACCAAAATTTAAAGTGGGCATTGTGACCAGAGTGGACGTTGCGACCAATATCAGCGGTGGACGTAGTGGCCATGGTGGACGTTAAGACCAAAATTTAAAGCGGGCGTTGTGACCAGAGTGGACGTTATGACCAGCGTCGGTTGGCTATGCATTTAATATGCGTCGGTGGACGTTGTGACCGGAGTGGACGTTAAGACCAAATATCGCGGTGGACGTTGTGACCAAGGTGGACGTAATGACCAAAATTTAAAGTGGGCGTTGTGACCAGAGTGGACGTTGCGACCAATATCAGTGGTGGACGTAGTGACCATGGTGGACGTTAAGACCAAAATTTAAAGTGGGCGTTGTGACCAATATGGAGGCCAGAACTACCGGTGGACGTTGTGACCAGTGGACGTTGTGTCCAGGTCCCTTAGAATTCACTTTCGGCTTAGACCGCGTCGTCATTTGGGAACATTGACTCAGTGTTCTATTCACTCTGAAGATGCAAGCTGCAATGTCTTGCGTTAGCCTGTATGGGTTCACAAACAGTTAACAGGCATAAGCCGATTTAGTATTATTGTCCTGGCAAACAAAATACATTAAGATCAAATCCTTGTCCACCCCAAGGTTTAAATAATCTAAGCACACGGGCCTGTTTAGGCAGGCCGGGCCTACGGACAAATATTGCTAAAACTTCTAGAGCAAATGCTTGTAAAGGCAGACAAGCTACAGATCGTTCCTTAGCTAATAATGTTGGGTGTAGTTCCCAAATGACGACGCGGTCTAAACCGAAAGTAAATTGTAATATTGACACAATTTATTGACAAAATACATTTATTTATAATTTTTTAAAGTATTCCCCTCCACAGTCAATGAATTTTTGCATCCGTGAAAACATTTCATTTCATTCAAAACATTTTCTCCGATCTTCCCGCGTTAGATTATTTATTTCATTTTTAAATGCGTCAACCGCTTCTTGGACCAATGTGAATCATAAATCCCGTAACTTGTTCTTTACACGCGGAAATAAAAAGCAATCATTAGGTGCTAAGTCTGGACTATACGGCGAATGACACAGGACCCATTATTTCAATGTTTTGGGCATTCAGATACTCAGTCGTTCAAACACAGTGTGCGCCCGAGCGTTATCTTGATGCAAGGTGATCCTTCCTCTTGGACGTTTCTCGCGAACATTTTAGAGAAATTGCGGCAAACAAACTGTAGTGTACCATTCAGCATGTCCAGTAATTCCAAAACATGTGGCGACCATCTTTTTGTTTCGGTTTTTTTCACGACTAATGTTTGTAGGAACCGATTCGTTCTCAAAACCCGAAACTGCCGACTGCTGCTTTCTTTCTGGATCATAGCAGTATACCCACGTTTCGTCACCTACAACGATGTTGTATACCAAATGAGACGGTCCATTGTCAAAGCGATCCAGTGTAGATCTGCACCATGCCACACGGTTTTCTTTTTGAACAGGGGTCAAATTGTGAGGAATCCAACGGGCACAAAGCTTACGTACCATAAAATTTCTGTGTAAAATGGTGTCAATTGCTTTCACACCAATACTTACAATTGCTTGAATACTTCTGCCAGTAACATACCGGTTCTCTTCAACCATGTTAAGGCTGGTCTTTAGCAAGAGATATTTGATGGCAAAAATCACATTCTAAAAATCAAATTACTGCTAAAGAATTCTCACTTCATAAATTGATTATACAATGCTTTCTTGCCCAGGGTAAAGAAATAAAATTTTAAAATTTTTGATAAGAAACATATGTGAGGCTCTTTTATAAGAGGGGCGTTTTAGCCTATAAACTCACTAATTGTGTTTTTGAAAATCCGGCTCTTTAGCATGGTGAACTATGTTATTCAGATGGTAAAATTTGATTAATCAAATCTTCAACTTGTTTAGCGTCCTTGTAATTTGGTTATTACTACTGAGAATTAGACCTAAAACATTCAAAAATTTGATGAAAACTTAGGCAACACCTCTTACACGAACAAAATTATCGAAATATATTAATCCTCGTCAACTACGGATGACAGGTTAATCCCATAATCCCATCTCGTAAGAGATAAAACATTTGAAGAAGAAGAAGAACACCAGATATTAAATTACCAGAATGGACTTTGCGAAGTGCGTGTCATATAAATTTTCTTGTGTATTAATATACCAAAATTCTTGTGTATTTTATATTTTGTTAAGTAAAATAATGTTCATGAAATCCAAATGTGGGCGGCAAAATTTTGTTCTGTTTTTACAATTAAATTCTACGGGGGGTTTTTTTCCGGAGGTTCCATAGTAATATACATGTGTGGTCGCCGAGGTACTTATCACTATCAAAGCGAAGGTAGAGACTGTTTGCTGTAGTATGGACATAGAATATATTTTTAATACCATATTAATTATGCTTTATGTTATAGGTTTAGGCGAACAGCTTTCCTCATTTTTTAAATATATTTCTCGAAGGAGCAAATTTCTCGAAAGTCGGAGATTTATTAGTTCTGGAAGAAGAGATGAAAAATAAAAATGTTTTAGTTTGAGTAACATATGATTTAACCACATGTCGTTGTTTTTTGTTATAATTTCTACAGATATTCCAAGTGGAGTCCATACTACAAAATAACATATATCTATATTAGTAATATTAAGTTGTCCTTGGATTTGGTACATGTAAAGATCATTGGTTTTCAGTTTTAATTTTCCATCCTCAGCAACGCAAAACGTTATCCAGCCGCCACCCGCCGCGTGGCTGCTAAAATTTGCTCCAATTAACCACTTCGCTGAAATTCGGGAATCAAATTTAATTCATTATCCTTCGGACCGTTCCAAAATACCCTCGTTCCCTACAGCCACTAGGATCTCCAAGAATGTGGATTGGACCGTTTAATATGTCTAATTCCAGTTGTTTAATTTTTTCTGGTAGCGAGACGTCTTCATTCTTTCTATATTCAATAGCTTTGGTAATTGCGCTTCTGAATCTGAGAAGATTGTTGGAAACTGCAGTTTTTAATATGGTATTTTGAAACGGTTTTTTGGAAATATCCCTTAATTTATGTAGGTAGTTTCTTAGAATATGATTTTTGCATTCTATTTTCTGTATCATAGAAGAGGGACCATAAGGCATACACTCTACCAGTTTTCTGTAGACACTACTATCGCCATCGCCCACTAATTTAATATATTTTAGGCCATACATTTCAACCTGTTTTGGAAATCCTTCGACTATAATGTCGGCCTCCATTGCTGTTGATGTTCCGGACCAATTTTTATAGCAAATGTGTTCGGGACAAACGCCATTTCTGTATAAATCTTGTCGAGCGCAAATAATACAAAACTTTTTTACTGCTATGTAAAGAAGTTTTTTGGTGCGAAGACCGACTATACAAGCTACACCTGACAAGGCATTATAATATGTTTTGTATGATCTTTTGTTCCATGCACCGTCTGCTACTACGCTAATACAAGGATAACCTGCCTGGCGTTCGGTGGAGATAGAACATCAAGTTCAAGGTCTAAACCTTTAAGGTTTGTTCCGTCTTCATGTGATTTGTTCATGCTATCGCCTCTTTGCACGTCCCACATTCCTTCTTCCGGCGGGTATGTAGTGGTAAAGAATTTTGGGATTTCTCGTGTTTTCCATTCTCTGCAGATGTTCTAGCCACCTTTGTCTGTAATGTTTAATCACTTCATTCAAGTTGAATATGTCAAGTTCTTCCCTTATTTCTTCATTTCTCTTGTGATCTCTTAGTGTGTACCCTGCAATTGGCCTTAAGAATTTCATTTCTGCGCTTTCTATTCTTTTCGTTTGTTGCTTTGTGAGAGTCCCCTTTTCACAGCCATATAAAAGCGAAGGAACCGCCATTTCTTAAAGAATTTGAAGAGAGTTCCTTTACTTGTGTTTTTGAATGTTCTTCGTATTGTTCCACAGGTATTGAAATCTATTTAATTTGTTGAACATATCGTTTTCACTTATGTATGATAGATTGTATCCTAAATACATAAAATTATTAACTTGCTGGATAGTAGCATTTTCAATTATTATTTTTGCTCATAAGTGGTCAATCCCTCTAAATGCCAGTACTCTAGTTTTTGAAGTTGATATCTGTAGCCCATATTCTTTTGCTATGTTGTTTAGTTTATATACAGCCAGTTGCAGATCATTTTCTGTTTTTGCAAGTATTAGCTGGTCGTCCGCAAACAATAGAGTGTCGAATGTTTTATTATCTATTATACAGTGGTTAGGTAATTCTTCTCGCCACTTTTTTTTACGATGTCATCTATATATATATATTGAAAAGTGTAGGTGATAATGAACACCCTTGTCTTACACCTTGGTTTACTTCGGTTCTTCTATTTTTATCTGAAGTTCAGTTGTCAATTATAATATTTGTATTTATATATAAACTTTGTACTATTCTTGCTAAGTGTTGCGGGAAACCTTTTTTTGATCATTATTTGTAGCAGTTTTTTCCGTCTAGTTTGTCAAAAGCTTTACTGTAATCTATAAATGCCATGTATGTTGGACTTTTTATTAACTTTGATCTGTAAAATCAATTGCTTAGTACAATCATTTACTAGAGCTTAGAGGATACGGCAACTAGTTGAGGGCAGCTTTGCCGATTTCTTTGCAATATTACATTAATTAAATCTCTAATTTAATTCTTAAATTCCATGACTGATGATAATATCAAATAACAAATTGCAATTTAATCTTTTAATTTAACATTAAGGGATGTTTTGGGCTGCCAATGTAAAATAGAGGGAATATTTTATTAAATTAAATTAACGGAACACATACCGCTGTTGTGCAAACGGTGCAAAACACAACACTTCCATCATATTTAAAGCATGCGTGCAGCGTCAACCACTTCTTAATTAAATCGGTTTTTAAACTACCAACTTTAGGCATTTTCACAAACCTCGGGTTGATACTTGCAGCTCTGCCAAGAAAGGAATGACGCAAAAAAGAAACTGAAAACTTACTAACCCCTTTGGTAAGCACTAAATACAAATAACGATATCTTCTAAGAATCAGCAAAATTCCCAAATACGTACTATTCCAAGATATGTTCACTTAATACCAAGTACCTACCCAGGTAATACCGTCTTTGTCCTGTAAGCTAAATCTGCGTTTACCTGAACTTTCTGTTGCCAGATATTTAAAACATATTGTTATTTCCCAGTAAGAAAATATAAAACATTCATTTCCAAAAAATTTGTTTGATATTTTAATTTTTAATATTTTTTGCTGGAATATGCATTATCATGCCATTAAAAGACAAAAAGTTATGCAAATTTGCATTTGCCCAATTTTACTTATCATGCCATAGTTAGTACTGCACATAAGTTATCGCATTACCTCACGGATCTATAAATACAGATTGCTAACAACCCTGTTTAAAAAAAATTACAATTAGAAATAGAGAATTCAATGTTTGGTAATTTTGATTAACAAATGTTTTCTTTTTCAGTCAAATTAGCAGTGACCTTTAGCCACGTCCAACTACCAACTTTTTAATTTTATGTTTTTTTCATATTGTATTTGATTTCTATAAAATTTTAGATTTAAAACTCAAACTCACACTAAACCATGCCGGTTTTGGGATATTATCTTTCAACACTTTTTACAACTGCAGATCCCCGTATTTAATTAAAATTTGACCAAACAATATAGTAGTTTAATTTTCCAATGCGACTCTCCATAAGCTTCCATTGAAAGCTCAAGTTTTATTGGATTTTTACTGTAGATGGTATTTCTTAATGTTCTTAATATCAAATAAATTGAAAGTGCATTTGTAGAAACTAGTTACCCTGTGGAGTTTTGCATAATAGAAAGCACGTCGCAGTTTAACTGTAACGTGCACGCGTGCAAGACAGCTTCATATTTCGTCATACTTTCAGTATTCTGCTGAAATTTTACACTTCCAACTTATGTGGTTCCTACTCTATTTTGATTATATCTTTGATATGAAATTAACTTCCAAGTTCATCCTTTTCTGGTTCTAAAGCCTTTTTTGATTGTTTTCCATACAATAATATTTCGAAAAGATACTTTGTTTCATGTTGATTAACTCGTACGATTTCGAGCTAATTCAATCTTTATGAAGAATCTCAATGCTATAAAATTTAGAATATTTTGTATTATGTCGGTTAAACTTTCAGAATAGATTCATGACAGCAAAACAATAAAATCAGCTAAATGAACACTTTTCCATAAATGCTTCGTTGCAGAGTTACAGTACTTTCCGTATTTGGGAAAACTGTTTAAAATAAAAGAAGTCATAACTTTGTAATACAGCATTTTGAGATTCACGTTTATGTGAACGATTTTATTGTTTACATGTCTTGAATCCACCTTATGAGTTTAACCTACATAACATAAAGTATCCAAATTTTCATGGCTCTTCGATATTGCATTAAAAAATAGCTGGATTTATGGCCTACACCGGGAGTAGTTCTGTTAAATATATTTATAGACTATAGAGAATAATATTATAAGAAACTGAATACCAAATATTGAAAAAGTACTTCACGCCCCTCTCTCTCTCTCTCTCTCTCTGTCTCTCTCTCTCTGAAGCAACGGAATGAAACATAAACATTAAACAAGATTAGTAGGTCCAACATATAAACTTTAAAATTTCTTAAAACTTCTACAATACAAAGAGATTGAAACTGTCCTACTTCAGAAGGCATGAAGCATTTTGGGATTCAAGTTCATCAGACCATCTGTATTCATTTGAATGACTAATAGAAACTGTATAAGTTGAAGACCACCTTCTTTGTAACGTCCTATACTATAGGTTTGAAAATATTTGTGTCCCATCATATTTAAACAATGATGTATAATAAATAATATCAAAGTTTTCACATAGTAATTAACTACACCACCAACAAATTTCCATTCCGTTATTTTACAATTAATTAAGGATATTATCGAAGGTATTTCTAACAAATCTAATATTCAGCTAATTAGATATCTATTGATAACATATTATCAACAACGATAAGCAGAAACTATGAGTTATGGGCACTGGTTCCCAAACTTTCCTAAAACGCGACTAACTTCTGACAAAAATTTTTTCCATCCCATTTTGTGACCAACTGACGCCATCTATTTGTTCTCCGTGTTTCCGATAATATCCACCATATTCGGGAGGGTGCTAGATGGCACTGTAATAATATGGAAAATCTAGTTTGCTTTATATAAGCAGCGGAGCGCGATAAGATTAGTCATCATTTCAAAATTGTGTGCTGTACTACTGACTGTGTGTTGAGTGCAATAAATCGACATCAAATATTTAACTTTACGTACTACGTGAGTTATACTCGTTTTGTTAATGATAGATAAATTTAAACGGTCATTAGAACCTTCCGTGTCTGGTAGTGGTAAGAATACAAAGAAAAATAGATTTTACAGCGATGAATATGTCCAATATGATTTTGACGTTTCCCAAAAAACCCAGGGTGTACTTTGTCGCGAAATGTTGTCAGAAGAAAGCATGCAACCATCCAAGCTATTTCGGCATTTAAATACTAAACATCCAGACAAAAAAGAAAAACATATGGCTAAACTCTCTCCACAAGGAGCAACCCACTTCTATGTCAGCAACCAATCCTCATAAAAAATCACTAATATCAAATTAACAAGTTGTGCATTTCGCATTGCAAAAACCAGTAAGACACATACAATTGCTGAAGATCTGATTTTACCAGCAGCTGCTGCAATGGTGCAAATAATGGTTGGTGAAAAAGAAGCTGACAAGCTGAAAGCCATACCTCTCTCTAATAATACTATCCAAATATACATTGCATAAGATATTCGCACACAAGTTGTTGAAAATATAAGTGCACATACTTCTCATTACAAATGGACAAATCTACGGATATTTCTAACTGTGCCCAATATAACATTTGTAAGATACAATACTGGACATGGTATTACAGAATATGTATGTTATTTTGTACTCCATTAGAGGTCAGTAGCACCGGAAAATGTTTATTCAACACTTTCATGCAATGTACTAATAACTACGAGATTGACTGGGCAACATGCGTTGCTATATGCATCGATGACGCCAAGACTATGACAGAACATCGATCTGGTCTTATTGTCATATAAGAGATAATGCCAACTACTACATGGTTACACAGTTTTTTACATCGAGAAGTTCTTGCATCAAAATCTTTACCTCCTGAAATGGATTGTGTTTCTAAAAATATCATTAAAATGGCAAATTCCATCAACATTGCAAACTCGTGTTTTTCGAAAAATTTGTTAAGGCATAGGTTCGCAATTCTTTTTATCACACGGAAATAAGATGGCTTCCGAAGGGTAACGTTTTGAAAAGGGTTTTCCAATTAAAAGCGAAATTTTTGATATACCTGCAAGATGAGAAGATGAGAAACCCGAATATGAGAACATGTTTTCCAATTCCCTTTGGCTTCTTAGGCTGGCCTTCCCTGCTGCTATTTTCTAGTACTTCAGCACACTGAATAGCAGTTTGCAAGTCCGTGATATTAACATAATAACAGCCACGGACAAAATTAACAGAACTATAAAGAAACTTGATTGCTGGTCTTCAATTGAAAAAAAAAAAGAAGTTTGATTCATCCCAGTGCGTTCAAGAACTCATGAAAGACTTAGTTAAGGATGATAATATAATAAATTCTGAGCACCTGTTTGCAGATATGTAAGTTAATTTGCACAATTTGAAACAACAGCTCATTGACTATTTCTCAGAAGAAATTCAAAACAGTTACGACAATCACAGATGGATACGTAATCCGTTTTTAAACAATTCCGCTGAATAAGCTGAAATTTCGACAAACATGCAAGAAAAACTTATTAAAATATTACGTGATGAAACGTTGAAACTAGACTTCTACTCTCAGAGCGTAGATCAATCTTGAACCAAAAATATGCAACAATATCCCGAGCTTGCGGACAAGCTATAAAGTGTTTAGTGCCATTTGCTACATCACATTTGTGGGAATTAAATTTCTCGGCTGTGATTGCCATCAAAACAAAAGTAAGAAATCGCCTGAACTTGAATATGATATTGTTGTGTATATATCGAATACAGAGTCTAGATTTGGAAAAGCTAAGGGCCTCGGTGGGACAATGCGAATACACGCTGTTAGTGGAGGTCACAGTGAAATGCGGTCCAATCGGCCGCGTTGTCGAACCCGGCTAAGGCGCCCGTATTCCACTTAGTTAAGTTTAGGGTGCATGTTGCATGAATGTTTAGTGTGTAAGGGACACCCGAACCCCCTTGAAATAATGCGAAAGCGGTTCCGGGGGGAACGGTAGTGTGAATGATAACAAAAGAGATTTGGAAAAGCTGATTTCTATAAAGCAGACACATACATCCCATTAATATTTTCACTTTACAACTTGTTTTTATGTTACAGTTATTTATGTTTAGGATCTTGCATTTATTGAAAATTTTAATATTTTAAGGCAGTTTTATTTTTGTTTACTTTGCGAAAGGGAGAAATAAAGGTCTTGAAAAGGCATTTTGTATTATTTTGGAAATCTTCCCGCGATTCCCCTAACCCTATATCGCGACCTCCCAAGGGGCCATGACCCACACTTTGGGAACCACTGCTTTAGGGCATCCATCTCAACGGCTAATATGCCTCTTATGACCGCTTTGCGCCAGCTTCTGTAATCTTTCAAGCTTCCATCCCATATAATATTACTCACTATCATGTTAAAAATAGTTACACTCCCCCAATTTGTCCTTGAGAAGTTTGTATATCACCAGTATCGTGTTCATTATTTTTATATTCTTTTATCCTTCCCTATCAATTTCTGTTCCTAAATACGTACATTTCTCACAAACTACAACTCATTCAGAGTTTTCTGCACATGAGTATTGTGTTTTGGACAGGATCATTGATGGTCCCTATTTCTCTTCCCCCTGTTTTAAATTCCGAAACTTCCTTGTCTTATACAAACTGCCTGTGTTTATGTTACTGTCATTAGTTTCCATTTCCATACCAGTGTAGTTCTTTTCTCGTCTCAAACTGTATAGATATAATGTTAAATATTTATGAAGGTATTCAACATCCCTCTTTACACCACTTTGTTACTATAAATTCTTCTAATATTGGTTGATCTATTTTAATACTCATTTTAGGACATGACTATGTTTCGTATCGTTTTTGTTCCTCTATAATTAATTTTAAGCACACCCTAGAGTTGTTTGCAATAAATCTGTTTTATTTTTCAGCCTCTCTTTCTATCTCTCGTATAATCGATTAAGGATTAAGGTTAACGTTATTTTCAGCAATGTACTCATTCTTGCTAGTCTCCTTTTTGTATGAGGTTGCCATAAGCTCAGCATTTCATTCCTATAGCATCGATTCTCTCTTTAAATAGGTATTTCATCAAGTTCAAATAAGTTCAACCTCGCACTTATCATTCTCCTTTTACCTGCATATAGTCCAGTCAATAGGGAGTAAAAAAGGCCTTTTGCCTACAAAAGCTGGGGTAGTAATAATTTTGACATATGTTATTTACTTCCGGGCCCCGATGAAAAATCCAAGTTTTCGACCTTAGGGGGGGTCGGCGCGGTCCGCCATCTTGGATTAAAGGTACAAAAAATTGGCTTTTGCAAAATAATTCCTTAATGGTTGATCCTACAACAACAATGTCTGATACAAATTTGAAGAAAAAATTCTCTACATTTTTGTATCAACACTTTTTTTGTAAGTCTGATGTGTAACGAGTTACAGCGGCGGAAACGTGAACATTCTTCCAAAAAATCGTCCAACTCCTCGTTTTTCTCATTTTAAGAAATCATTTGGAGCTATTCTTTACATAATTATGATAATTTTGTGAATTCAAAGTCAACTCATTTCCACACCACCACAAGGTAGAGTAAACGGCGCGTTTTTTTTTTAGTTGTAGTATCCCCAGTAGGCCTAATCCACAGATGGTCTTTTTTTGCAAATGAGTGAGTACGGTATTCCTCACTCGTGGGCGTGGAATCAGTGACAGCGTACTCGCACTGTGGACTTTAGGAATGATATCTTTGCACAAAGTTTGCGACTCCATCGAAGAATATTGCAAAGTTCATCTGGACACATCCGAGCAACATGTCGATACGAGGACTTCACGCATCACTCGAGACGATCAAGACTTGAACAAAATGTTAAACTGGCTTTTTCGGAATCCGCCCTTCCCGGAAATTGATTCACTTGTTTCCATAAGTACTGGAGTTGTAGGAAATGAAAAGAGAAACTGTCATTTGTCCAGAGAAAAAGGTATCTAGTGTATGTCGAACATGGTTACCGCATACGAAAATTACGAGTCCATTAAATTCAAACGCAAGGACAAGGTCATCCCATTGGCAGCAGTCAACAGCAGCATAAAAATCGGTGCAGAAACAATTACCATCAACCCACTAATGCTGTTCCAGAGAATGTGCATCGCGAAGAAATCCGATAACGAGATGAAGGATTACTTTAGATTCGAGCTTGCTCCATTTCCTTTGCCGCTTTTTTCGGAAGACGGAATGCGCAAAGGCACGAAATCTTCGTTGTATGCTGTTTGAACACCACTTTCAGAAGGCGTAGAACTCGGAGATAACAAAATCACTGTTGTGGATGGGGGGTATCTTTTATATAAAGTTGTATGGCATCGTAATCATTCTTTCGGATTAATTTGTGAGAAGTATGTTCAATATGTACGAAATCCATCCATCCGATGGTGACAAGAAAAATACGAAGATCCAGAAAGGCTTCGCCGAACGAAGAAGCAGATGTCTGTGGAAGTTTTGTCGATGAGACTATGACGGTTCAAATTTCTCAAGAACGATTTTTGGCCAATGAAAAAAATAAAGCCCGTCTGATTTCCATGCTGACAAAAAAATTCGAACATGGTGCTTTTACTGTTAAGCAGGCTGAAGAAGATGCTGATGCCTTGATTGTCAACATAGAGACTTCCTTCTGCTCATCATTCGACGCTGTTTTTATCGTTGGCGAAGACGTCGATCTTTTAGTTCTGCTGACACCATTAGGATCATCCAAAACCAACATCTACCTTCGCAAACCAAGGAGAGGCAAAACTGCTGAAAGAGTGTATTCCGCGAAAAGTTTGAAAGTGAAAGAAACAGCCAAAACATCCTGTTTTTACATGCGGTTAGCGGCTGTGACACGACATCATCCCTCTTCAACCAAGAAAAAACAATTTTTTTTTCGCTTGTCCAAAAGAAAACAAAGGACTCAATGCCGTCATTGGCATCTTCAAAGATCATAATGCTAAACCAGAAGACATCGCAGACGCTGGAGCACGCTTTCTTGTTGCTTTGTATCGTGGCAACATGGAAGAAGAAACCTTGGAAGAACTCCGCTACCAACGTTTCGCAACATCGACAATAAAAATCAAATTCAATCTAGCTTCTTTACCACCAACGACAGACGCTGCACGCTACGGTGCGTTTGGGACCTACCACCAAGTCCAAAAAAATCCATAGGGTTGGGGCTGGAAACTCGGTACCAATGGGCTCAGTCCAGTACCAATGTCAGAGAAGCCTGCCCCAGATACCTTATTAAACGTCGTTTCATGTAATTGCAAAAAGGGTTGCGGGTGTGGATTCTGCTGGTGAATCATGCGCCAGAGGTCATCATCGAGAGCGACGACGAAGATGAGGCAATGACGTGGATGGAAGCCCAGTTTCTTAGTGCGGAAAATGGGTTAAAAGATTACACTAACGATGACAATTCTGAAGACATCAACATACACCGACCCGGACAATAAAAAAAAGAAATAATATAAACATACTCGATGACATAAATTACGGAAAACGAATCGTACTCACTCAATTGCAAAAAAAAAACATCTGTGGATTAGGCCTACTGGGAATACCACAATTTAAAAAAATCGCGCCGTTTACTCTACCTCGTGGTGGTGTGGAAATGAATTGACTTCGAATTCACAAAATTATCATAATTATGTAAAGAATAGCTCCAAATGATTTCCTAAAATGAGAAAAACGAGGATTTGAACGATTTTTTGGAAGAATGTTCACGTTTCCGCCGCTGTAACTCGTTACACATCAGACTTACAAAAAAAGTGTTCATGCAAAAAATGTAGGGAATTTAGTCTTCTTCAAGTTTGTATGCGACATTTTTTCGTAGGATCAACCCTTGAAGAATTATTAAAAAAAACAATGTTTTGTGCCTTTAATCCAAAATGGCGGACCGCGCCGACCCCCCCGCCCCGAAGGGCGCAAAAAACCCCTATTCACTGCACTAATATTAATCGTTAATATAATAGCTTCATTCTGTCAAAAAGTTTTTTATTCCCATTTATTTGTTAATAAAGTTTCTGTTGCTTCACGTTCTTTATGTCATCTGATTGTCAATAGTTTTCCAAGATAGTGTATGTATTTTTTTCGATATACATTTCTATTCCCGGACAATTACAATTTCAGTATTTCTCTTCTCTTCTTATAGTAATCCATTCATTATTCTTCCATGTTTCATACCTTGTCTGCCGACGCTTAGATGAATGTTAATCTTTTTCAAATATGTTTCTTTCCATTATTTTATTTCTTTTCTGTATCACCGTTTAACGTCATTTACTTCCATATTTGACTATGTTATTTCTTACACCCAGCATATCTATTACCACATTATGTGTAGTTTTTGATATACGAGGGCTGTTCTCTTTCCGCTGAGCCTATCTAGCAGGCTGTGATATTTTGAAATAAATATTGCTTGACATTTTAACGTTGTTGTTTACAAGTTTAATTATAGTCAAAGTTGTCAAATATACTTGAAGGTTTTTTGAAATACATAGTGCTTTTCCCAAGAAATCATAGAATTGAATAAAGAGCATTATCGAGCTGTGATTTTTACAATTTCAAGCGTGACTTAAGCCTTAAAGGATGTTTTGAGGAAATCAATCGAGTGTTTGGTGACAAGTTCCTTAGTTACCGTAAAGCGGTGGTACAATGAATTACAACGTGGTCGACTTTCCTTATGTGACAACTTTCGAGCACCTAAGTGAAACATGATTGAAGGGAACCGACATGTTACTGCCAGGAGTATTCTAGCAACTTTAAAGATTGGTGTGAAAGCAATTCACACCATTTTACACAAGCATTTGATGGTATGTAAGCTTTGTGCCCATTGGATTCCCCACAATTTGACTCCAGCTCAAAAATAAAACCGTGTAGCATGGTGCAAATCTACACTGGATCGCCTTGATAATGGATCGTCTCATTTGGT
Source organism: Limonius californicus (assembly GCA_014611495.1). Lineage (NCBI taxonomy): Eukaryota > Metazoa > Arthropoda > Insecta > Coleoptera > Elateridae > Limonius > Limonius californicus. The sequence goes on along the minus strand of JABXWE010002381.1, from coordinate 106 downwards.
GTACATCATTACAGGTGATAAACATCTGTATACTGCTATGATCCCGAAAGAAAGCTACAGTCAGCTGTTTGAGTCTTTGAAAACGAATCGGCTCCAACAAAAGTTG
>JABXWE010002380.1:0-39885 GCA_014611495.1 Limonius californicus | reverse complement strand
AATTTATTTACTTACGATGTTTAATAGGAAGCGCCTGTCTAGTATATACAGATTAAATATTTATAGGCAAGGATTGTAAGTGACTTTCTAGGCTAGGTAAAATTTGGAAACATTTTCATTAAAATAATACCATCATAACACCTTATTCTACCTGCTTCTGAGTTAACGTGGCCCAGGTAAACGATGTAGAAAATCTGTCATTTGAAAGTGTATTTGGTCAACTGCAGGTAGTACTGGAAATAACTGACAGCGCCATCTTTCGCAAAGGTCCCAGCGGGTTTAGATTGAATCTAGTTTGTCATTTACTTGAGACGTCTAGGTATTTATTAGCCTATGGTTCTACCCAGGTAGGTTGCTAACCTCACCTGGAACCCTCCTCTTCTTCCCGGGCTTGGGACCGGCATCGATGTCCTTTGGGCTACTCAATCCACCCATGGATACCAATGGCAGAGTTGCGAACTGTACTCAGAAATTTAATTACGCGAAATTCTCTAAAAATATTCTTTGGCAAAGGTGCTTTGTGTACATCTCTGTAAAGAACAAAAACTATTCCCTCGAGAAGTTTTAAAATATCTCCGTACTTCAAATAGATTTTGCAATGCCGTTGTTCAAAAGCAGCTAAACCAATAAAATACCCATACAAGAAGATATCTTGTACTTGAGTATATTTTCTAAATAAATAAAATATCAACGACGAGTAATTTTATTTCTACTTTAATTTAATTTGAGAATCGCGAAGTTTCTATAAAATTATAATTTAGCCTTTATTTATTCCCTCGTCTCCATTTTCTTTTCACATGTAAAACTACTACATGCATTGGATATTCTGACAAAAAAGTGATTATTTCTTGCGAGTTTTTTTCTTTCTACAACTCGGAGGGTTTATGAATTTTTAATATCCCCAGCTTTTTTACAATTTTTTGTATGTAAACTTCCAAAGATTCATTTTAGATTTAAATTTTACATTAACAGCGTTCATGCTTCTCATGAATAAATTATAAAGTTAAAACGTAAAATATTCTACACGTGTTGAAACTCCAACAATTGTCGTTTTTAGAGGTGGTACAATTAATTTCCACAAAAACGGAAAACAAAGTCGTTCCAATACGTCTGCTAAACACGTGTATCTGGAAAGTAGATACACCCGCCTGCTTGAAAGTATTCCGCATACTTTGCAAATGAAGTACATAAATATTCATAAAGTGCTCCATTTTTTTCAGCGTATATGATAAAAACCGGGAGAGACAGTCACGTTCATGTAATCCTCTCATATCTTAATTACCAGCGCGTGTAGGTGTAGTTGCTAATCAAGCCCTGCAACCCTCGGCACGCATAACTGCAGAAGGGCAAGAGCAGCCCGACAGACAGACGGCCCTCTGCGCCCCTCCGCGTTCCACGACGAACCTCCCTTACCTAACCTACCCCATAATAACGACGACATTTGGCCTACGCGTGCTCTACCCCAATGAATATCCTAAACTAGCGATGAAAGCAGCTGAGTTTTTGCATTCTTTTGAAAAACGCACAGCTAAAATCACCCCCGGGAATGTTTTAATGTTTGTGTTGTTAAAATAATACATCGGACGCTTGTTTGCACACGGCAGAGCTACCACTTTTAATTAAGCCTTGTAATGGAGCTCTAGTGTAGTTTTATTTTTGTATATTGCAAATTTGAATGTATGCGAAATGAATCTCTTGCAGCTGTGCGCGGATAAAATCTTTCGCCGTTTGTTTCCCATTACAGGAGACCCAAAATTTCCAATTTAGTTGAGTGTTGTTGTTCTGGACCTATGGAAACACTCAAAGACGCGTCCTGCAATTAAGGACGTGTCCAGGAAAATTAATTTATCGAAGTTTATGCGGACAAAGAACTTATTTTCTATGTTATTCGATAAAATCTGATTTCAGAGCAACTACAGCGGTATTAAAAAGTACCACACCAACCAAACCCGTAATTATTTTCGACCTTTAACACAAATGTGTCGCATAATTTCTTTAATTAATATTTGATTGTAATTTTTGTATTACTACTGTCATTGCTCATTATCTTGTTAAAATTCTACAAGAAAGATTAAAGTAAGGGTTTCTTTGCGTATTCTCATAATTGATTAACTATCCATTCATTTATGAGAAAATAATTATGTGATTAGAGAATTCGTAAGGTATTCCAATGGTACTATAGTTATGTAAACACTGCAATCACTTTATTCACTTCATTCGCTCTTTGAAAAGCTGCAAAATGACATCTCAGAAGAAGCAAGAAGAACAAGCGGATCGAAAGCAGTTCGAAATTATGTTTCACCATAAATAAGACTCTTTTAGCAGCGAAACCACTGCCACAGTAACATGTAATCAATCTTTAGATATTCAGGTTATTAACGAACAGTTACTTAATTAAATGAGTTGAAAGACTAACGAAATCAGGATATTAAAAGGCACCGATCCCACAAGAAGCTCCATAAACTGGTAAAAATGGATCAATATTTAAGCTGCTAATGAAATTAATTAGTAAATGTACAAATGGAGAAGAACTACTGGTGGATTGGATACTGCATGGATGTTGTCTATACAAAAGGAAGGCGAAAATATAACAGCAGCTATAAAGGAAGCGCTCTCTTAACACATTTAGGAATGTATGTAGCAGAACAATTAGAGATATCATTAACGATCAATATGCAGATAAAGCTGCAGAGGCCCAAAGCGGATTCCAGACTAGCAGGGTTTGTATGGTTAACATGATGATGAAGAGAACTGCATTTAGTGTTGATTGATCTGGCCAAAGCATATGATAATATGCTAGAAGGTGGAAGGTTTTTCTTCTTCTTCTTTGGTTTAAGACGTTATCTTGTTTTTTTGTGTTGCGAAACCTGTTGCGATGCGGAAGTCAAACTTTCGTGCCATCTTTTCAGTAGTCGACCAAGGGATCTTTTTGCGTTTGGTCTTTCAACTTTTGCTCATTTTGCCCAGCGATCGTTTTTCATTCTATCAACGTGGTTTCCCCAATATCAGCGTCTTTTTCGTTATCATACCTTATACTTTAAGTTCTTTTCGTATTGATGCCCTTCCCGCTTAATACCTTAAGTTTACTCCCTTAAAAGTTCTTAACGCAACCTAATAGCAGAATAATTTAAGAAGAGAGACAAAGTAGCTTCCAGACGAGTAGGTTTTGTATGGCTAACACGATGATGAAGAGCAATGCATTTAGTGTTGATTGCTCTGGCCAAAGCATATGATAATATGCCGGAAGGTGGAAGGTTTATCTTTTTAATGTTTGATTTAAGACTTTGTCTTGATATTTTGTGGCAAAACTTCTTGAGAAGCGGACGCGGAAAATGCGTGCTGGATTTTCGGTAATCGGTCAGGGGATGTTCTTGTGTTTGGTCTTTTATCTTTTGCTCATTTTGCTCAACGGTCTTATTTCATTCTAACAACATGGTCCCTACTAGGTCGGCGTCTGTTTCTAGAAAACCTTGCCACATCTTGTACTTTAAGTTGTTCATGTATTGATGCGCTTCTCGCTTAATACCTTAAGTTTACTCTTGATAGTTCTAACGCAACGTAATAGCAGAATAATTAGAGCAAAGGAATAAAGCGACCCCCAGACGAGCAGGTTTTGATGGTTAACATGATGAAGAGAACTGTATTTAGTGTTGACTGATCTGGCCAAAGCATATGACAGTATGCCAGAAGTTGGAAGGTTTTTGTTGTTCGTTTTTGATTTAAGACTTTGTCTTATTTTTTCTTGTTGCAAAACTTCTTGAAATACGAACGCGCAACATTCGTGTCATCTTTTCGGTAATCGACCAGGAGATCTTCTTGTGTTTGGTATTCTATCTTTTGTTCATTTTGCTCAGCGATCTTGTTTCATTCTATCAACATGGTCTGTCCTATGTTGGCGTCTGTTTCTGGAAAACCTTGTCACATCTTTTGCCTTAAGTTGTACAAGTGTTGATGCGCTTCTAGCTTAATACCTTAAATTTACTCCCTTAATAGTTCTTAATGCAACGAAATAGCAGAATAATTAGAGCAAAGGAATAAATCGGCTCCCAGCCGAGCAGGTTGTGATGGTTAACATGATGAAGAGAACTGGATTTAGTGTTAATCGATCTGGCCAAAGCATATGATAATATGCCAGAAGTTAGAATGCATTTCTTCTTCTTCTGTGATTTAAGACTTTGTCTTTTTGTGTGGCAAAATCTCTTAAGATACGGACGCCGAACATTGGTGCCATCTTTTCGGTAATCTTCTTGTGTTTTGTCTTCCATCTTTTACCACTTTCCCCAGAAATCTTCCTTCATTCTATCAACATGGTTCCTTCAATCTCAGCGTCTCTGTCTTACAAACCAAGTACAGCACAAGGTCCTGCCTAGTTAAGAAACCTGTTTGGTGAAGGAAAGTTAATTTTCTAGAACGAGAATGCTCCCTGTCATAGAGCAAAAGTGGTTAAATCGTAAATGAACACCAATAAAATCCATCCTTCCCTCCATCCAGCATAATACACAAACTACTATCTAACAGAGAACTTCCGTCAATGTATATCAAACATCATAGCTAAAAGAATACGCCCAAAAAATATAAATAATCTACTTTCTGATTCGTGCCTGGTTTCATTGTATGTATTTCGAGGGCAGAAGAAAGAGATACGTATTGGCCATCAAGAACAAAGGCTAGTCAATTAAATATTTAAATTGTTGCAATTTAAAAAATAGGTTGCATAATGTTGCAGTTTTTTGTATTAATTTACATTGCTTATTTTCCACTAACCCTCTTGATTTACGAACCAAAATCTTTGCTGTTTTTTAATTACAGTATAGTGATTAACAACTTATTTAATACAGACAGTAAATGGCCGAAACATGTTCGAATGACGTGTTTATACTTCGATGTCCCTTAATTGCTCTAGTGATGCAGGACTTTATAACATCATTGTATAAATTGAACTAAAATAGCAAGTTTAAAAATTAAAATACGCCCTATTGTTTTAGGATGGAATTCTTAAACAGCGTAAAATATCGATTCAAGTATTTTCCGCCGTGTTGCAAGAAATTAAAAAAACTACTGCTCGCAATAATCTCGCCTTAGATGCTTTTTAGAAAAAGTCCTCTTCATATTAAATTTTTGCTGCATAATTTACTTCCAACCTCCTCTCGTGGAAAACTTAATTTACAATAACAGTAACCCGAGGGGTCTATGAATCTATGGGGGTTCAAATAAGATACGGAAGCAGAAAAATAAGAAATCAAAAACGAGAGAATTTAATGACGTTTGCATAATGAAGCCTAAAATCAAACGAAAATATTTAAATCGTGTAATGCACAGTACAAGGGAATAAAATAACTGTACAAACGTCTTTAACTTAATAGGTTATAACAAGTCCCAAGCAAATATTTTATATACCGGGCGTAGAATTGGCTAAGATGCCATAGGGATTTCAGTAGTAAATTTTTAATGTTCAATTATTTGGTTCCCTAACTATTTTAGAGCTGAAGTGTTAATAGGTTTCCTCTATATAAGAACAGTTCTTGCCAGTATCTGCAAGTTCACAGAGTAATAAATACCATAGAGAAAAGTTTTGAGGAGAAAAAGTCTGCTCGGCAATCTTCTTAGATTTTGCACAGGCTTTTAATAAAGTATGGCGTCAAGGACTAAATCATAAACTAGAAAAAAACATGCCTAAGCAATTTGATGAACTTCTGAAGCTTTACGAGGGTTGCCTTTTATATTTCGGGATTGGGCAACCCTAGTGCTGCCAGATGGCCAACTGACCTCTCAACCTTAAAGTTTGACATTTTTGACGGTATACGTACTCCGAACTTTTTGATATACTAGCGCTATTTTTGTTGTTTACAGTAACTTGAAAAATTCATATCGGCCAAAAAATGGAATTAAATCTTGAACATTTTCGTGCGATTATTTTTTACAACTTCCGACGTGGATTAACCCAACAACAGTGCATCGATGAACTTAATTCGATTTTTGGTGATGAAGCACCATCAAGGACCAGTGTTTATCGATGGTTGACCGAATTCAATCGGGGCCGTAGTTCGCTCAACGACGAATTTCGTGAAGGTCGTCCAAAATCGGTTGTTGATCCGAAAAACATTGATGCGGTGCGTGAACTGATACTGCAAGTTCGTCATGTGACTTATCGTGAGAGTGAGGTATCCTTGGACATTAGTGGGACCAGCATACATTCAACATTGCATTAACATTTGGCCGTAAAAAAGATTTGTTCGCGTTGGATCCCACATAATTAGACAATCGCTCAAAAACAAGCTCGTGTCAATTAGTCGCAAGAAATGCTCAAAAAATTCGATCACGGTGCTTCAAAACATGTGTATCACATTGTGACAGATGACGAATCGTGGACCTACGCGTATGAGCCCGAAAGTAAACAGCAGTCGACTGCATGGGTCTTTTAAGGCGAGCCAAACCCAACACAAGTCGAAGCAAATGGTCGCCTGTTTTTTCGGAAAACTGGACATGTCTCAACCGTACCATTGGTGCAACATAGAACGGTCAATTCTGAATGGTACACAACCATTTGTTTGCCACAAGTCTTCAGAGAAATAAGGAAAACCAACCGCCGAAGACGGATCACTCTCCACCACACAATGCGAGGTCTCACACATCGGCTCGAACAAGTTACTTTTTGAGCACTCAAAACGTGGATTTGATGAGTCATCCGCCGTATAGTCCTGATTTGGCACCCAATGACTTCTTTTTATTCCCGAACATCAAAAATAAATCGCGAGGTCAACGTTTTTCGACACCTGAAGAAGCGGTTGATGCGTTCAAAAAGCATGTTTTGGAGATACCTCAATCGGAGTTGAAAAAGTGCTTCAAAAATTGGTTAAAACGCATGCAAAAGTGTATTGATATTCATGGAGAATATTTTGAAAAACAATAAAGCCATTTGCGATGATAAATATTTTTTTTGTTCTCTAATCCCGAAATATAAAAGGCAACCCTCGTACATCGCAAACAGACTATTCAGGATCAGGTAAGAAGAGGAATACTCCGACTTATACGAAATGAAAGCAGGGGTACCACAAGGCAGTGTACTGGGGCCAATACTATACCTATTGTACACCAACGACATTCCGTCAACCAATAAGATAACAATAGCCACGTTTGCAGACGACACTGCAATACTAGCAGTAGGCGAAAGAACTGAACAAACGTCAGAAACATTACAACAAGCCGCAAACCAGGTGGACAGATGGACAAAACGATGGAGAACAAAACTAAACGAAAGCAAGTCAGCCATGAAGTTCATGGCCAAGAAGGATGATTATGTGCCAGTGATTCAACAACAGCATCATCCCACATGCTAATACAGCTAAGTATCTTAGAATGAACTTGGATGCCAAACTACGACGAAAATAGCATATAAAGAAGAGAAGAACTAAATATAAAATATAGGAAAATGTATTCGCTACTGGGAAAAAACTCACAACTTTCAATACATAACAAGATATTTCTGTACAAGCAAGTTTTAAAACTAGTATACAAATATGGTTGTCAACTTTGGGGCTCCGCCAACAGGACTAACATTAAACAAATTCAAAATTTCCAGACAAAGTGCTGAGGAATATCGTAGATGCACCTTGGTATGCCCGAAACAGTGATATCCACGGGGATCTAGAGATAAAAACCGTGACGGAGGAAATAAAGGACCTTGGTCAGAAACATGAGACCAGGCTTCATCAACACGTAAACGTCGAGGTAATCCAACTCCTCGACAATACAGATCTAGTGAGAAGGCTCAAGAGGACCAAACCATTTGAGATAGTGTAAAGAGACGTGAAATTGAAAGAAAAAAAGCAGAAGAAAGTGAAGTGTTAACACACAAAAAAGTATTACAAGAGAGAACTGAGGGGACACCAGTCGGTGAAATATAATTTAAAAAAATAAAAATGCAAACAAATAATCAACTTTTTCGAAGTTTGAGAACTAACTGCCATTTTTATATGTTCATACTACTCAACAGCTAACTAGAACGATATGTTGCAGAAACCTAGCAAAATATACTAAGAAGCTATAGATTAGGACGAATCATAACTCAGGTATATAATATGCAGAGGAAAATACTTTAAGCATGTGAAAGATTGAATTTTGAACGTTTAATTTCTTATTCTTTATATTTTGTCCGAAAGAACTTCTTCAGAAAGTATTTCATCCAAAGAAGATTTGTTTCTTGGTATGTTTTCCAGGTGATATATCCAAGGAAATTTGCTGAGTCGCCCAAATTTCACAGCCAGTTTCTTGCGATCATTTATTGACAAACGACTGTAAAGAAATAAATCCGATAATTACTCCAATAGTAAAATTGTCCCTTATAATGCAGATAAGAGATGTTGGCTAATAATAATTATTGAATGCTAGGCAAAATTCAAACAAAATGTATGAACTTTATAAAATTTAACGCTCAAATAAAAGCAATACGAAACATTGAAATATATTTTCGTTGATTAGCATGCTGGACAAACCTTTTCTGAGTAAAGTTGTAAAGTTGAAAGCGGGCACTTATCATGACTCACTGTAACGGAACCTGAAAATGTTACTACTTTATTACATATTAGACTACAGATGAGCGAATTTTATGTTTACAATGCAAACGGAACACATAACCATTTTATTACTGGCGCTTCACTTATTATTTCACTATAAAATATTATTAGGATTAGGAATATTACTTTTTCAAAAATGTAATACTTTAGCTGTTGCTGATCTCTCTCCAGAACGTTTTCAGAAAATTTAATAAAATTGCAAATTTTCCACGGCGGCAGCTCTTTAAATAATTCATAAATAATTCAAACTTTATGGAAGTTTTAACCGGGATGTATTATTATAAAACATAATATGCCGTGCATCTACTTCAGTAGTTTCCAAGCAATATCAACAGTTTTTTCGTTCTAATTTCGTTCCAGCAAAACTAACTTAAGGAATAATCAACCCCAAACATACTTTGCTGTAAGAAATTTTGTTTGCGTTGTAGGTCTTGTACATTTCATTAAAGCGTTACGAAAAGCTTGGAAGCTGTCTTAAAAAATTATGAAATATGTTCAAGTAATCCTGAAAAACGTCCAGAGCTAGTTAGTCATAGAAGCAGGGCTTCTGTAAATTGCTTGTGCGTTCTATAAGATCCTCTGTCAGCACTTCTAAAATTTACGATCTCTGCATTTCTTCTGTAAACAAAAATCCAGCAACTCTCCTTTCTGCTTTTACTGAAAATTTCTATTTGTTATTACTCAGTACACTTATTCGCCAATTCGTTTTCTTCGCTAATAGGAGCTGTTCCATATTCATGAAAGTTTCAGGTGGGGAAAACTGTCGATGTATTTATAGTAGCACTTCTTGAATTATAGAAGAGAATATAATGAGTTCATGTTATACGAACACCGTCTGAACGCTCAGGAACAGAAAGTGGCGGTTTCTAATAATTTTGAACTCATTAAATGGGAATTAAGTGTATTTCAGAAATAATGAAATTCACTCGTTGTGGAATGGAATCAAGAGCAGCCTGTGAACGTTTAAGCTTGCGAGCTTATTTGAATGTAATGAATTTTACGTTTCATGCACAATTTTGTTTAGACCAAGCAGAAACAAATTCAGCCCTGATGGAAAGTTCCAATTCAAAAATTTAAATTTAAAACCCCATAAATTTTTCAACTACAGACATTTCGCACAAAAGTGATTGAAAGTTGTAAAATACTGCCGCAATTTTAGTAAAAATATTTCTAGGTCCAATTTTTAGGATGACACTTTCTAGTTCTTTTGTATCTTCTTGCGAAACAAGTTACAATAAATAAATAAATATTTTTTCTTTGAGATGCTAAGAGATTATTTTCTGATGGAAACCCCTAAAAACGCTCCAAGGAAATATACTGGCGCCTTTCTTTGTAGCAGTCAAGCTCAGCAATTTTTTATGTGCATAAAATACTGATTCCTTTTATCTGCAGCTGTATATGTTCGCGTTTTAACCATACGTGACCCAAAACTAGCCATCTGTAAGTGTCGGAAAATAAATTCCTCCAATATCCTAGGGTGATAGAAACGAAAGTAAACTTTTCCGATTTTGGGGAAAATTTAACAAACCGTCAACGTTTGGTTTTAGCGCAACCAAAGAATGAACCAAGCCGGAAATAACGTATTTTTAACAAATTAAGGGCATTTGTGTACAGGCAGCGAACCATAAGACGGGCAGAATGAAAGATAATAAGTTTACTGTTTCATATACTATACCCTTTTCTAGATAGGGTGCAGCCTGCAAGATTATACGAGCTTAAATGAGTAAAATGACTTTTAAATTTCATATTCTTGCAATTTTATTTTTAAATCAGCTCCAAGAACGGAAAACGTTTGGCTTTTGAGAGCGATAACGAGCCACATGCGAGCGGCAGGTGGGCTTTCGGATGAGATTTCGGGGGATTTTGGACTTTATCGAAGAGCTGTAAAGGGATCTAGCCCCCATTACGGTTTTATAAACCACATGGTTGTGAAACCATTAATTATATTTTCCCTGAACTTTAGTAACTGCCAAATAAGCATAGGTGTAACACTTAATGGGACTTGCAGATGCAGCTTCTGCAAGCCAACTTTACGGTATTGGAAGCTTTGCATTTTTATCTTTATCCGCAACGGCGAGCTTAATATCTGCCTGCATCGGTTTTGATTTAAATGAAAAATTGCGTGCTCGCGAAGTTTTCGGCTTTATTTTACTTGCGACGTTGAAGTAGTTTGGACAACATCGCGCCTCCTTGAAGGTACGGTTTTAAAAGAGCATCGGTGCGGTTGACAGGAAATGAGGTGGTGTCCATTTAAAAGCCAGCGGAAATGCTATTGAACTATGACTTCTGCCTTCTGCCTTTCCCTTATAACTGTTTAACAACATATGTTATAGAATGGCATAGAAAAGAAGTATTCAGATCCTTAGGAATGTGGACAAACTTTGAACTTTCGAACTATATATATCTTTTCTATTCTCTAAAATATTGTTGCGTAATGATTAAGCAGCTTTTGGTTCATCATCCTCTCTTATATCCTAAAGTTAAAAATGTGACCCGTACTAGCACATTTAGAAATAAAAATATAATGTACAGGGGAAACAAAAATATATTTACTGTAAGTTATTTCTAGCTTGGCGGAAAAATCTGCCAGTAATATCCATTTCCAAATTCATTTTTATTGTTTTCAGGTAACTTGCTTCTAAACTATAACATATCCAAAACCTGATATACATCCTAGTGACTCACAATATTTAACAAAAATATGAAGTATATATGTTATATTGCCCAAACATTTTATCATACAATTTGTAAATATCCAATATAACACCAATACTGGAAGTATGATATGTTTTTTCGTATAACTGTATAATGCTCCATCAATGTATATTATAAAAACCCAGAGTTAAAATCAATATAAAAAATATATTGCTGAGACTATACTATATTGTCAACATACAATCTATATACTGTAGTGTTCGGAAGTATTGCGATAGATTTTGAGTATCGATTATCGCATCGCGATACATTTCAGAAAAAGTATCGAGTATCGGTATCGGGGTACTTTGTTAAATTATCAAGTATCGCGGATCTGAGATACTTTGGCGATAAAATTTGGTGGGAACACTATAAAAAATCAAGATGAATAGTTAATTCCAGTCCCTAAACTTGTGAACTCTTTTAGATTACTAGGTAGGAATGTAATTTTGGGTAAAACGTACAACCCTGAGGCTTATTCTTTCCACATTAACAATAACAATATTCATTACTTTATCTTATTTCCAAGCTTGTTGAAATATTTTAATATTTAACAAATGTCTTTTAAAGCCGCCGTTATGAAAAATTTGTTTAGCATTGAACTTTCGAAAACCCCAAAACCCAAAATTTAATGTTTAATTCCCCAACGGAAAAGTATCGCTAAAGTTATAGCGATACTTTTTCAAGTACCAACTATCGGTATCGCGATATTATCTGAAAATAGTATCGATTATTGCATCGCGATACTTTTCAGAAAAAGTATCGAGTAGGTATCAGTATACGGTACTTTGTTAAATTATCGAGTATCGCGGATCTGCGATACTTTGACGATAAAATTTGGCGGGAACACTCTAAAAAATCAAGATGAATAGTTAATTCCAGTTCCTGAACTTGTGAACCTTTTAGATTACTAGGCAGGAATGTAATTTGGGTAAAACGTACAACCCTGAGGCTGTATGTTAAGCTGTTTACTCTTTCCACATTAACAATAACAATATTCATTACTTTATCTTATTTCCAAGCTTGTTGAAATATTTTCATCTTTAACAAATGTCTTTTAAACCCGCCGTTATGAAAAATTTGTTTAGCATTGAACTTTGGACAACCCCAAAACCCAACATTTAATGTTTCGTTCCCCAACGGAAAAGCATCGCTAAAGCTATAGCGATACTTTTCGGTATCGCGATATTATCTGAAAATAGTATCGAGTATCGCTATTGCGATACTGTTTTTGGTAAAATATCTTAAAAAAAGTATCATTCCCATTACTGTTGTCAATATAACAACACCGAGGTAAAATTAATATTCTACCATTACAGAAAATTCCATATTAAATCTATAATCGTCAAACGATGTATTTCCAAAACAAACTTATACTTTGTTACAAATATAAGCACCCAGACTTGAACCAATATTTAACCTCTATAGAAAATGCCACACTAAATCTACATTGGTCTGACATGTATCGTCAACATAAAATCCATATGATTTTCTTTCTCCTTCTTCTCTCTGAATCATACCCTCTTCACTACGTACGAGGAGGTTATGGCACCCGTTGACCTTCCACCCACTATGCTTTCAAAGCTTATGCTTATGCATTCGTAGGCACCATCCTTCTACTAAAGGGGACGTTCAACCCCTTTAACGACTATCATAATGTTAGTACGATATCCAGGATCGGCTGTTAATGTGTCCACCGCTAGCACGAAGCACCGTGTTGACACAGCCTTGGGGCTCCCATCCTAATGCTGACCGGATACAGCGATGTTCATCTCTCCTGATTGTATGAGAATGACCATTCTAGTTGTGCAACCCGGGATCACTCGTTATATTATGTTACCCATATAAATATCCAGCCTTAATACCTACTGATTGGTATTAAGGCTGGATTTTGTTTTAATTGTTCCAAAACGCGAGACGTAGCGTCGAGTCGACAACCGTATGGTTTATTTTCGTTTATTAACTGCGTACTGGCATCGCTGCAACAACTTACCTTAGTGATTTGATTGCAGTTCCATATTTTTGTAGTTGATTAAAGCATAATTCAAGTAAATTTTCTGCATAATTTATACTTTTGTACTATAAATTGTAAGAAACAACGCGTGCATTATAAAGTATGGGCAATTGAAATAATACACATTCTTGAAAATTTCAATTTATGTTTCTCTTATATTTATGTTTTTCTTCATCAGTTTGTCTCTTCTTGACTTGACCGTTATTCTTCTTAAGACCTTTTGTTGTTTCGGTTTGTTGTCTGTTGTTTGCTGCTTCTTGTCTTTTCTCTGATGAGTACGCTATTATCGCTGTAATTTCACCCTTATTTATTCTTGTAAGTATTTGTTATTCCATATGAAATAGTTCAGGGAGCTTGCCATTCGCTTTGCTCTATTCATTTGATACTTTATTTTATATTTAAAGTACCATCACTTGTCAATGTTGTTTCAAGATATTTTATTTCCGTAACCTATTCTATGATATTTTCGTCTACTACCAGCTTGCATCGTAAAAGTTGCCTAGATGTTGCATCGACTTAGCTTTTTTTTGTTGCACAGCTAGTTTATGTTGCTTACATGCTTTTTTAAAGTGAAATTGCATTTTTTGCAAGCATGGGTCGTCCCAGAAGAGATGGAGAAACAGCATGTAACCTCATCTGACAAAGAAAAGAAGTTAAAAAGCCTTAATTAAAGAAAGAAGAAGTTTAAACAAAACCAAACCAGGAAAGCTCGGAGCCAGGGCAGATTTAATAATGATGTAATTGCAAAATTTTCAAATGTGCTCTCATGTCAGTTCCCACCATAACCCATGCAGAGTTCAAGAAAATAGTAGGAATCTTCTTTCCTGCTGCAATGATGAAGATGGTGGAAGAAAAAGAACAAAAACATAATATTGTGGAAGTGAATATGTAAGATGTAAATAGAGTTTTATTTACTTTACGATATATTGATATTATGATTGGTTACTATTAAAAGGTGGAATAGGAAGTTGGATAGAATGGATACTTTTACCAATATAATAATTCTTTGTGTGTGTGTAGAAATGATTATAAGTATACCGAAAGAGCTATGGTTTTTGAAATAATTTTCGTTGCCAAAAAATTACTAATTCATATTTAATAATGATTCACGGAATTAGTTTATACGTATTTTCATCAAGGTGGAAACGTAAACCTGTTCAAGTTTAGTAATTTTAGGTTAGATTGACACAATTTTAACACTGTGATCAACTACTTCCAATCGCCATATATTTGTTTGTAGTGCTGTCAAACGATTCCGAGTCTAGAATCGGAATCGGTTCTACAGCGTCGTTAAAACCGATTCTTGATTCTAGAATCGAAATCCAATTCTGGAATTGAGAATCGAAAGCCGATTCTAAATCGAGAACAAATTCCGATTCGAAAATCGAAGATGTATTTTCGATTCTAAAATCGAAGATGTATTTTCGATTCTAAGAATTGAAAATTGATTTCCTAACCTAAAATCTACGATTCATTTAGTTTTCAAGAATCTGTTTCCTACTACTACAATGACAAAATATTTTGAAGTACTGGTAATCTTTCGCATCCTTCTTACTAAGGTAATCTTAAGCTTTCTATTTAAATAGGGGTTTTAAATGCACAATTCCTGATGTGCGCAAACCTTTTCTACTTATTGCAACCACCTGTTAATACCATTTTGCTGTTTAACTATGTTTTGTTAATACTAGGTATAAGCGGTTTGATATATTATTTTTAAATGTAAACAAGATATTGGTTCAAAACGTATTTTACTTCTACTGAAGTATGGAAAAAAATCAAGGCAAAAAAGCTGGCAAATAAAAATCAATTAAACGTTATTTTCGAAATTCTGTATCGTTTTCTAACGAAAACCCCCCACGAAATTTTAAAAATGTTAATTTTAATGCCCGATTACTCAAAAACAAAATCACCACGGCAATAATAATTGGACTCATTAAACAGGCGAATAAATGAGGCTACGGTAGATGGAAAAAATCCTAGGGAAATAAATCCTCGGAATAAATACCTGGAAAAAAACCTCGGAAAATATCCGACGAAAAAATGCTATTAAAAAGAATCATCGGATAAAAAATCTTTACAAAAACAT
This sequence comes from Limonius californicus, assembly GCA_014611495.1. Classification (NCBI taxonomy): domain Eukaryota; kingdom Metazoa; phylum Arthropoda; class Insecta; order Coleoptera; family Elateridae; genus Limonius; species Limonius californicus. The sequence goes on along the minus strand of JABXWE010002380.1, from coordinate 24,518 downwards.
CTAGACAAAACATTTTAGTAATTTGTTTTCAGTTGTTTTAGAATTTTAGTTCTGATGTACTTAGAATCTAAAGTATGCACTTAAACAGAAAACGTTAATATTTGCTTTAATAAGTAGTAGTAAGTAGTAATCCACTTCAAGAAATCTGAGCTAACTTATTTTTGCAACCCTTTAAAATTATACATAATATACTTAAATAAAACACAAATTAAAAGTCAAATCTGAAACACAGGGAAAACAATGTTTTAAAATCATCGGAGTAGAATTAACTTTTTTTCCCAGAACCTAGAATCTGAGGCAACAGTACATCAGTACAATCGAAATCCGATTCTAGAATCGAGAACCGATTCTTGTGGAATCGATTCTTTTCAAAATCGAGAATCGATTCTTCAAAATTTCCGATTCTTGACAGCACTAAATTGTTTGGAAGCAGTTTCGAGTTTGCTTAAATATAGAAAAACAAAGTATCTTGATGAAGAACAAGAATATACATATATCATAGATTTTTAAAGACACAGACATAATATTCGGCCAAAACTTTGAAAAGAAATACTTAGCTTATTTCAAACAGAAATTTGGTACCATTTCCAAGTAACCGGAAAGTGTCAAAGGTATGGGAATAGTAAAAAAGGAGAATTTTTGTCATTCAATTATAAATTAAAATTAATGCTTTATATACTGGATAGCTACTGATTACTACCAAGTTATAGCAGCATTAAGAAGAAGCGTGGAGAAAAGTGGACTAGATAGGCTTCATAACCGGCTTTGTGACATTAGATAGACGCCTTGGAAACAATTATTGAAAGTACCTATACACCAAATGCTTTGACGTGGATCCACACGATGAAAGAAGAGTATGGAACTAAACTCCTATGGGTACTATTCAAACGTAGCAGTGCAAGACGACCATGAAAAAAGAAATGCAAATGCAGTACAAGAATGAAATATGGAGGAAGATGTACCGACGAATAGGGATGAACAACAAAAGGGCACGAAAAAACCACAGCCGTAAAATTTAAAGAATGAAGAAGAAGACACCTCTTAACATTGCATGATATTGTGCATTCTCTTCGAATTATGGTTAAAAATATTACATTCAGATATATTAAACTTGGCTTTACTTTTATTAGCAGTCTCCTTAGCTTGTATAGCAAGAGGTTTCAATATTTAAAGCATTTGCATTGTATACTCATTGATTTCACATGTTGGTGAACTTTCAAAAACAAATTTGAAATGTATGTCATTCTTTTTTCAGTATCACCAAAAACGAGGTGTCAGAGTTAGTAGCTGTGTTCTAGTTATGAGAAACGTTAAATTGACCGGCTTTGGTGAGGGTGTGCACAAAACTGTACCATTGAATTAATTTTGTTGTGAGAATTATCATAATGTGCAAAGGTTTGTTATAGCTTATTGCATTATTAAGTATGTGCAACCAAATGTTAAATACCTAATTTGGTTAATGTGTACTAAATAAATAAAATAGTAATGATAGATAATACTACAACAATATTCCACATCTGATTTAATAAACGAACTAGTAAAGCTGCATCTATGTCAGGCTGTACGAAGGATAGTATATAGAATAATAAAACTATAGACGCTGACAGCATGGGCAGAATATTCAAGACCCATATGCAACCGAAAACAGTTGCAGATGCGGCTAGAACTAAAAGAACGAATGAAATGAAAATATTGAGAAACATAGCGGGAAAATCACTAAGAAATGGCACAGTTAAAGAAACATACAAAAAGGAAGATACTGTACGCTGGGAAAGAAGTCAATGGAGAAAACATGTACAAGGAATGAAAAGCCGCAGAGGTTAGAAGTACCGGGTAGACCGTCAAAGAAGTGGATGGACAGTTGGAGTTCAACGAATGCAAGAACTAGACTAAAATCTGAAACAAAACAGCTCCCAGACCTCAAACACGATAAAGAAGAAGAAGCAGAAGTAATATGTTATGTTCATTTGATTTTGGGCCACTCTGTTTGGATTAATGTCGTACTTTCATTGCCGCTTCATAGGAATTAAAAACGTTATTTTAATTGCCATCTTCTTATGTCGAGTACAGTTTTCGTTATTTTTCTTTTAAGATTGAGTTATGAGGGGCCAGTTCCGCAAAGCCTTGAAGTTAAAAACAATTCTCGGAAATGTTTATCCTCGGAAGACGCACGTGTCAATTTAGTTGTAGAAGTGTTTCACAAGGTGGTGCAATCTTTTTGGGGAATCCAGGTTCCCGTTGCGTTGAGTTCTTCAGTCAATTTTACATCCTCGATGACTCCGGCCGGTCATTCCATCTACGAGGGCTGTTACGAAATTAAGAAGTCGATTTTACACCTTCGCCGACTCCGGTCTAACCCAATTCCATCTACGGGGGGTCGTAAATAAGTCAAGTGCTGCAGGGGCGATCTGGGTTTTCGATGGGTCTCCATCATGTGTGATGTAAACAAAACTATCGACAAGTGTCGGATTTATAGAAACACACTGGATTTTATCCCTGGAAAGGCAATTTTTTGTAAAATTGCCGATCGCCTTTGGCGGATTAATATCGAGCCCAGTTCCTGTCCCTCTGGTGTACCGTCGGTGCGACGAACGCATCGAAGTTTTCTCCTTTGATGTTGACTCCATTCCATCCAGGTCTTCAGGGGCGTGCCTGCGGATTTTCCCACATCTTGTGAACGAAATTGTGCCTATCGCTCTATCCCATTCATCGGAAGCTAAGGTAAAGAACCAGTTTTTTTGTGTGTTGTGAAAAGAAACCCTATACGCGCTAACTTGCAAAATTTAACGTAATTGAACCTTTTTTTTTTGAAACAAGAACCTTCAGTCGCCGATTGTCTTTGTTTGCCCTACTAATTGTAAAGAGTAATTTCTTTTATATTGTGTTATGCTTGTAAACTCGACGCCTCTGGCCACGTAGTTATTTGAAGGAGGTAAATACCGTGCGCCAGCAGCAGCGGGTTTGCTTCTTGAACGTTCAAACCAACAGATTGTATTGTGTCGTTTCTAATAGTTTGATTATATGTGTTTTAAAATTCACTGCCTCCTTTTATTATTGTGTATGTTGTATTTGTGAGTGCATGAATTTTGCAAGCTTTATAAACAGGAGGGAGGCACAATAAAGGTGAGTTCGATTCCCGTAAGCTGCTGGCCCCTCGGCCTTCCACAAGGACCTACAATCGGCTGTATTTGGAAGGTGGCGTCCACTAATTTTGACCCACTCTGTACGCAACTAGGAAGATTTCCTCCCGTAAGCGATTTCCGTGAACTCCCCCTACTCCTCTGAGCTAAGCTGTAGGCTTTTCTCCACCTATCCGGTTACGGGTCGACGAAAAAGCTCGTTTGGTCCGTAACAAATAATCCTGATAGTAATTACAAAACCTACAATAAAAAAATAAATATGTATAAACTCTTTTCTTCTTCTTAGACTGCTTTATCTCTTACGAGCCATAGCGATCTTCTCTTTTACTAGTGTCCAAATCTAAACTATTAACTACAAAAGCTTTAACGTATTTTGTAATTCCGTTAATTTTGCTCTCTTTAATTCGGATCCATTAGCGTTGACATTCAAGCAAGGAATTCACTAACGACATTTGAAGTGAATACTAGACCAAGATGTAATGTCCCAATTCAGTTCTGCTTACGCAAATATTACTTTGCACAACTCTATGTAAAAATCGTTACTTGTGAATTAACTTGAAAGAGAGATTTCCAGTTTGTAATTTTGCTTTCAAATGCTTGTTTAAAACTTGAAACCGTTTAAAAGTGTTAAGTAGGTCATTTTTTTACCAAAGTGTGACTCATTATCCTTGTTTTGAGAACCGGCGAAGATTTTGGAAAAATTACTTAATTGGAGTTAATTAGTTTTAAACAACCGTGTTTAGATTCTTTTAAATTGCATTGACTGTTTGAGTGAGTAAACGGAAAAGCAGTAGCGGTTTAATGGAACTTTCGAATACTTTTCTTGTGATTGTAAAATAGAGAATAAAACATAAAATTCTTTATGACAAACTGTAAGTGATGTGTTTAATGTTAGTAAAGTACTTAGTAAGTCTTAAATTAGGGGAAATAGATTCAACAAATCTAGAAAGGACTTCCCGTAGGGATTTCCGTATACCTGAACTGTTACAAATGCTTTATGATTAAATTATAATTAAACAGACAGTTTGACGTATCAATGGAACCGCTAATACATCTTTCAATAACTACACAAAAATAAATACGAACAGTTGGAGTAGAAGCGAGTGGGATTATACGATTACATGAGAATAACCAAAGACAGGCATATTAAGTACAAAATTTAGACTTTAATAATTTAGCAAAGCCTCTGAAATTGGAGATATTATGTGGCCATTAGCGTAACGATTAGGAACCATTAAACCACTTAAGATATTAGTGCGTCAAGTAAGTTTAAATAAGTAGTAATTATCGAATTTATTAAACTTTAATAGTGAAATATCAGCCATGACTAAAACATATTTAGGCAATGTTAGACTCTATCTTCTTGCAAAAATTAAATAAACCTTTGACACTATTGTATGGATATATTTCTTAAGTGTATAATTCTTCTATAAGTAGTTGGAAGACAAACGTACAACAGAAATCTCTGTCCGTTTTATACGAGGGCTGCTCTCTTTCCGCTGAGCCTATCTAGCAGGCTGTGATATTTTAAAACAAATTTTGCTTGACATTTTAACGTAGTTGTTTACAAGTTTAATTATAGTAAAGTTGTCAAATACACTTGAAGGTTTTTTAATATATAATTTTAAAGTAAGCAATCGAGTGTTTGGTGACAAGTCGTGTTCCTTAGCTACCGTAAACCGGTGGTACAATGAATTTCAACGTGGTCGACTTTCTTTAAATGACAGCTTTCGAGCTCCCAAGCCAAAAACGACAGTTACTGAAAAGAATATTGGTCTTGTACGGAACATGATTGAAGAGGACCGGCATGTTACTGCCAGGAGTATTCGAGCAACTTTAAAGATTGGTGTATAACCAAGTGACACCATTTTACACAAATGTTTGATTGTACGTAAACTTTGTGCCTGTTGGATTCCCCAAAATTTGACTCCAGTTCAAACAGAAAACCATGTGGTATGGTGCAGATCTACACTGGATCGCTTTGAGAATGGATCGTCTCATTTGGTATACCACATCATTGCAGGTGATGAAACGTAGGTACACTGCTATGATCCCGAAAGAAAGCAACAGTCGGCCGTTTAGATCTTTGAGAATCAAAATTTTCAAAACATTTAATTTTTGCGAGAAGTTGGTATTTACATCGTGTCCCAGCGTTCAGAACATAACTTCAAATATCAGGGTTCCCTTATGATTTTTCCTTGTTATCCATGTCAGGATAAATGTTTTTTGTACATTGTTTTTAAATACTCGCCAGCTTTTCCCTAGCAAGCTAGTTAGTATATAAGTTCCTATTATATTTATAACCAGAGAACGCTATGATGCGATGTAAGTATGACTTCACAAATAATTTCCCTCTTTTAAGTGGGAACGCAGAACGTCGGACGTAACGCTAGAAATAACTATAGCAGACGCTCGATAACGCAAACACCGGATAATGGAAACATCGCGCTAATGTAAACACAAAATTCTTACTATAGGATCAACTAGAACGCCTGATAACGTAAACAACCTATACAGCTCGATAACCTAAACACTTCTTTTTTTATTGTTTTATAATGTACATATGGGTGACAAAGTGAAAATCATAGACGAGGTTGCACAAGGTGCGGGAGCGACACAATTTGCAAAAATATATTAATTGTGTTATTAAACGTTTCTTTTAATAATTTGCTTATTAATAAAATCACGCTCGCTAATGTAAACATTCCGATACTGTGAACAGACTGGGATCTAAATTAGTTCAGGTTATCGAGCGTCTGCTGTACTTCTAGCGCAATACACGCCGTGTTTCTTCTTGCTAATAATTTGTTTTTTGATGCTTATAAATTCTAATAATATAACCCGGTTTGCGCTATAGAAAATATTTTGGATGTGCGAATCTAAATCTGGATATGTTTTTTTTTGACATTTTTACATTTCTTTCGACATGTTTAGGTTTTTTGTTTAGATATTTGTACGATTTTTTCGACATTTTAAATTTTTTTCGATCTGTTTACCTATTTTTGCGAACTTTTTCATTTTCATAGAATAGAATATAAAATATAAAATAGAAAATAAATATAAAATATACCATATAAGACAGAAAAAATATAAAATATAAAATATAAATAAAAAAAGGTATAATATATTTTTACGGTTTTTATTTTCGACATTTTAAGTTTTGTTCGACAGTTTTACGGTTTTTATGGATTGAAAATATTTTAGAGGTGCAAATCTAAATCTGGTTAGGTTTTTTTTCGAAATTTGTACCTTTTTTTCGAAATTTTTACGCCTGTTTTCGACATTTTTACGTTGTTTGTTAGACATTTGTACGGGTTTTTTCGACATGTTTACGTTTTTTTTTGGACATTTAAGGAATAGAAACGCGCCAAAGGTGCTCCCCACAAATACTTCCGCCCATGTTGCACTAGCTTCTGGCATGCCAAGGTACTTACGCAGAATTCTGAAAACCGTGGGTTCTGAAACTCCCAATAAAGCTGCTAATAGCATCCTAGAATGTAGCATCCTCCAGTTCCAGTTTTTTAAATGACATCTGAAGTGATCAGTTCAATAGGACGATCTTGACAGGAATCATCATCCAATGAGTCTTTCCCAGGTTTAAACAGTTCTGACCGCTCGCAAATACGTGGACTTGAAAAGACAATCATTCTCGTACAGACCTAACATTTCACAAGAATCGTTTTTGGAGTATATTCTTGTTTTATAAATTATAAGGAATTTTATGATAGCTCGGTGTTCGAATTTACTCATATTGAAAAGTTAACAATGCGCGACTACTCAAACTGACAGTTAATATTATTAATAATGTTACAATTGTTCTACAATTTGACAAAGAAATACCAAGGCACATATAATTCAGAAAATTTTTAATGGGAAATTGTATCAAAATTTGCCCACTCCGAGAATATAAAACGATTCCGCATATGACTACATACGTATGTACAACTGTAGAAATTGGAACAATCCGTCACAGATACATGTTTAGCTGTGTAACCATATATGTATATTAACAGATATTCAAAAACAACATTTACGTATCTTCGTGGAAGCCCAAACTAATGATTAAAATATCTAATCTAATCCTTTTTTCAGCAATACATTCTTAGACTAACCGTATGAAAAATAAAATTTCATTGATCATTCTTTTAAATCGATGATAACCTCTGGAGTGTATTTAAAATATAGTGAGAATAAGAAGGCTCCTAATGTTACTCACATTTGAGGTAACCCATCCACATGCTGTAAATCTGCCCGTGATTCATAAAAATTTCAAGATATTTGAATAATAAACGAAACCCTGCAGAAATGTTGATCCATAAAAGCATCGGTTGAAAAACATTGTCTGAACAGTACTACCAGATAAAAAAAATTGACTAAAAGCGTAGGCAAATAAACACTTAGACGCCTGACGGTAATATACTACTAGAATCAGTTACAAATATTACTGTTTATTTGCCTACGCTGAAAGGCAACCATGGTTACATTTTTTTCAAAGCTATGCATTCACATTTTTCGAAGATTATGTATAATTCAAAGTCTCACATTAAAAACTCGTTGTCTCTTTAAATATATAATTCAAGGATTCCAGTCTTTCTAAATATTTGCTAACACAGCATCTTTAATTGCTTTAAACGCTGAAACCTAAATTAAAAGAATGCTTCTAATTCTACAAATTATTTGTCCAAATACGTTACAGTTAAATTGGATTTTGTACAGGGTGTACCAGTAAGTTGTTCCGCCTTAAAAGTGGTTGGCCCACCCCATCATACATGTATCACAGCAGCTGAAATTAATATAGACATTGATCATAGTGGCTTTTTTCAAGGTGATCTCTTACGGTAGTATTTAACAGTTTAATTAATATGAATTATATTAGTATATGGAACGGAACGCACCCACATACAACTGTAGTGTAGTAGAAACGAAACAACTGAAAAACAATAATAGCAAAATTTTATTTAATTTAGTAATTCTAAAAAATTGCCTCCATTCGCGTGTACACATTTTCTAATTCGTTTTAAAAAAGACCTTCCGACTCCAGCAAGCGTGTCAAGTGTAATTGATGTACACGCCTCGATTATTTTGTAAATCATGCTCTTACACTACCAGAGTTAGGTATACCATTTATTTAATTGTACCCCAAAGAAAAAAGTTTAGTGGAGTGATACAGTAACTTCTTGGTGCACTGCTCCTCATTGAATCCAGTTTCCTCCAAATACTTCTTCTTCATCCTCCAGAAGGCAAGCTGTCATGCCACCTTTTTGGTGATCTCCCTGGAGGTCTTCCACCATGGGGTTTTCCGTTGTGGGCTATTTTAGTTATTCATCCTCTAGAAGGCGAGATCGCCTGTTTTTCATCTGGAAACATCATACTGGTTGTTGTGGCTGTTCTTGGGATGTTGACTGCCAGCTGTCACGCCATCTTTTTGATGGTCTCCCTGGAGGTCTTCTGCCATGGGGTTTTCCGTTGCGGGCTATTTCAGCTATTCATCCTCTAGAAGGCGAGATCGCCTGTTTTTCATCTGGAAACATCATACTGGTTGTTGTTACTGTTCCTGGGATGTTAACTGCCAACTGTCATGCCACCTTTTTGGTGATCTCCCTGGAGGTCTTCCACCATGGGGTTTTCCGTTGTGGGCTATTTTAGTTATTCATCCTCTAGAAGGCGAGATCGCCTGTTTTTCATTTGGAAACATCATACTGGTTGTTGTGGCTGTTCTTGGGATGTTGACTGCCAGCTGTCATGCCATCTTTTTGTTGGTCTCCCTGGAGGTCTTCTACCATGGGGTTTTCCGTTGCGGGCTATTTTAGTAGTATCGGCCATTCTGGATACGTGCTCGTTCCATCCTCGTCTTCGCCTTCTCACCCATCGTACTGTATCTTCCACCTTGCATTTATCTTTTATATGTGTATTGCGTTGTCTGTCCCACATCGTGTATCCAGTCATTGTTCTTAGCGCCTTCATTTCTGTTGTCCTCACTTGTCTCTTTGTTGTCGCACTATCAATTGTAGTTTCAGCCCCGTATGTCAAGATTGGCCGCACACATGTTTTGTTAATTCTGGATTTGCAATCGATAGTTAGGTGTTTGTTTTTCCAAATAATTTGTTTCAGATGTCCCGATATTGTGGCTGCTTTGTCGACCTGATATCTCACATCGTCTTTCAGATTCCCGTAACTAGATATTTTGTTGCCCAAATAACAGAACGACATTAATTGTTCAATTGAGGTGTTGTCAACTGTTAGTTTGCATCGCACAGGCTCTTTCGATATGGTCATTGACTTTGTTTTAGTTGTTGAAATAGCCATACAGTATTTTTCGGCAGTGGCTTTAAATTTGTACAAGAGCCGTTGCAGGTCATTTTCTGTTTTGGCTTTAAGGCTGCGTCGTCTGCAATACCAAGAATATTCATCTTATTGTTGCCAAGTCTGTATCCGGGGTCGCTTGCTTTAACGGCGTCTATGATTTTGCCCATGATGACGTTGAACAGTAGAAGGCTGAGAGTGTCTCCTTGTCGTATTCCTGGATTCGTCTTTATATCTGGTTAATTTTTTGTTGGTTCTTATTTTAGTGGTGTTGTTGGCATTTAGGTTTTTAATTATACGAATGTATTCTTTAGGCACCTCTTTTTCTTCCAGTATTGTCAAGACGTCTCTCAGCTTTATGCGGTCGAACGCTTTTATGAGATTCACAAAACACATGAAAGCTGGTTTATTATATTCAAGAACTTTTTCTGTGATTTGTCGTATGATGAGTATTACGTCCAAGGTGGATCGGTTTTTTCTAAAGCCCTGTTGATCTTCGTTTATTGGGATATTGGAGGGTATTTCCCTTGTGATTATACTTGTGAAAAGTTTCATTGCACAACTGAGCAGTGTAATGCCCCTGTAGTTAGATGGTTCTTTGTGCCCCCCTTTTTAAATGTTGGTATTGTAATACTTCCCTTCCATTCTCTTGGTGTTTTACCCTGTGATATCACTGCTTCGACAATTTTGTTAATTCCTTGACAAGAGATTCCCCGCCGTATTTGATGAACTCGTTGACTACTTCGTCTTCGTTTGGTGTCTTTCTATTTTTTAGTTTTGCTATTGCTCTTCTGACCTGTTCTTCTGTCTTCGTTACTGTTTCTTCCCTTTGTTCTCTTTACTCCTCTTCTTCCTCCTCTTGGTCATCGGGGCTACTGTTATCGTAAAGTTGTTGGAAGTAGTTAGTCCATTCTTCTTCGTTTAGAGCTTTGATTTCTATGCTCTCATTTGTTGATATGTTTAGGTCTCTGAGCTTTTTCCAGATTCGCTGTTGTACATGCCGTGTTCCATGTCTGCACTAAATTTTTGCAAGTATTCTTTCTTTATTTCGCGGATTCTGCTATTTACTTGATTTTTCATTATGATATAGTTCTCATGTGCCTCTCTGGTTTGTTTGCTTTTGGAATCTAAGTAGGTTTTTTTCATTCTCCAAATACATTATTTAATTAATTCCCCGTCATGGTGGTAGAGGCATTGCTAAATCTCATGGGTCGCAATATGAGCAAATGAAGAAGAAAGATAACATAAGATAAGTCATTTTGCGCCTAGCAATTTAGCCTTGAGAAAATTTTTAAACTACCGCGTAAACTCCAAAAAACACTACAAACTTCAACCAACGACAGCCAAACCATGGATAAATGACAAAAATAGTGAATTTGCGTTAAAACAGCTAACGGTAAAACTGTCGTTAGAATGGTCTATAAAATCGCGAAACGCACATTTGCTTCTGCGCCGCAGTGACGCGATGTGACACGGCCTCTACCAAACTTTTTGTCGTTATTTCTTTACATTTTTTGAGGATTTTACCTTGTCGCTACACAATACTCAATTTAAAAGATGAATCTAAAAGAAGTTGATCCTGCAATATTCTCTGAGAATTATATTCATGCAGTTGGTGCACCAAACTAACCTGGTAGGGATGAAATACATTTGCTTTCAGAATTCTTCTAACGGAAATTCTGCTATTACAGTTGTGCTTAGATCTCCTTGGTCTATATGGGGATTCTCATTCACTGCCGCTAACACTGCTACTTTATTTTCCATGTTCGTAATTATTCTATATCTTCTGGAATTAACAAATTTACCTTCATTTCTTAAAGAACTATCAAGGCATTTAAATATTTTTTCAGACGATGGTCTTCTAGTTGAATAGCGCCCAATTAAATTACGGGCTGCAGTCGGTATTCTCCAACAATAAGCAACAAAATGTTTTGTGATTGTTTGAAAGCATGTTACTTATAAATTAAGGAAATTGGCAGATGAATTGTATTGATGTAAATAAGTATCAATTTAATTAAATTCAAGAAAATGTTTTGGTAGCCATGGTATATGTATGTTGGGTTGTGTCAACCACTTTTAAAGGAGGATAAATGAGCTGATTTCCTCATAAAGCAAAATTAGACAAAATCTGAAAATATATTGATGTATTGTCTACCTTAAAGACAGAAAATTGGGAATAATATGATTCCTAAAAGATGTGTATTCATTGTGTAAATAAGTGTATTATAGCACGAAAACTGTTGTACTAAAATTGAATCAAAAAATGCCAAAGTTTGAGGACCACCTGTTTAAAATACATTGCTTTGAAATTACAAAATTCAGCCTTAGAAATATTACACTAAAAGCAATATTCCGTTTTAATTTTGTAAAAGCTGTCTACGCAAATTTACAATTAAAACATTTGCTCTGGGGGAATGGCATAGACCAAGGAAATATATAATTTTCAGCTCGTCTTGACACAATTTAATATTCATTAATGTAAGTAAAAAAACTTTCCTGTAGACGCTGGCCTTAATAAATATACAGAACATTATTTTGAGAATTATAATAAACAGAGTAGAATAAAATAACCAAACGAGAGTAAACGTAACGTAAGTAGGACATATCTGCTTAATATTCATAATGAAATGTATTAAAAACAATAAATATGACGCATGTTTACCCAACTATAACTGGAGAAATTTAACCTAAATTCAATATTAGAATATTATGAATATTGAAAATAAATGACATCTTCCAGATGTGGCTTTAATAATATACGTTTGGTTGTTGCAAAAGCTATTTGTGTACTTCCTGCTTTGCACCGTAAAAAATTAATCTTATTAGCATTCAGGCTTATAGGAAATTACTACTGGTAGAAAATTTAGTTTGTTGCTAATATTATATTTTTCACAAAAAGGAAAAAATTCAAGTAAGAAAAACGTCGACTATTTTTTTTATTGATTTCTTATTATCAGATTTTGGAACGATATCATTATCGACTGCCTATAGTATCCAGTGCAACAGTCAACACATTAAACTACATAATAATATTTTTTGACCTTCAACAAACTAACATTGAAACATTGACATTTAGTAGGCAACTGCGTTAATAATCCAGTTACTTTTGTCACAAAATTCATGGCATTGACATTATCATGTTTGCAATCGTTATCCTTGTACTAATCATATAACTGAAAATATATTGATGCAAGAGAAACAATAATCTCAAAGACTTCAACGTTGGCCACATGCAAAACTATATTCCATTATTGACTTTCTATTAGATAGAGCGACATTAAATAACCTTAAAAATTTTTCATCTTCAACCTAAATTTAAATCATATTAGTAGCAGAGTTAGCATTATGTCGAAATCTGTTTTGGCGTTATTATGTTTACCATACGTGAATATCGTACGTGTCATTTAAAGGAAGAAAGATTAGTTCAAATAATACCAAGAGGACAAAAACTAATCTTTGGCTGTAGTCAAAATTACCGCCCTCGTTAACCAGCACGTTAAAACATTGGGAACTATAGCAAGAAAATATGATGATTTGTTACTTTACCATACCGGAGGTATACCAAAAGTATTAATTTTGGGAAAACTTTGAACTCCAAAAAATAGTTTTTATTATATGTATTGTATATATTTGTCTGTCTGTGTGTGTGTGTCGAGTAGTTCAAATTTATAAAATCTATAATGCAGGTTTATGAAAACTTAATCTTAATAATAAGTTAAGAAGATACAAATTTTGAAATCAGAAGAAGAAGTAGGGTATATTTTTTTAATATCGTTGTTTTTCGCAAATTTTCTACCAATTTGAACTTCAGGGCTATACAGTGTGATAAAAAAATATAAATTATAGATTTGGTGGCGTTTTCTACATAGGAAAAGATTTTAAAAATTTCAAATAAACGTATGTCCTAAAACGCTTCATTACGGAGTTACAGCCTACTAAATTACGACTTCTCCGATCACTTTTCTGCATGTAATTATGGTAATAGTCGAACCAATATTTTATATGCATACGCTACTCGTTAAGGTTGCCGTTTAGAGGCTCGTTTCTAATAAGTGAACCAGAGGCATCGCAAGTAGGAGAAGCAGGTACTGTGTACTGCGTACAATATCTATTACATTGCATAGAGGACCTACAGCTTAACGTGAGCTCCGAACCACGCAGAATACCTCGCTGGTTTGCCATTGCCTTGCGAGGGAGAACGGCAGTTAAAAAACCAATGTTCAGGTACTGGGAATTGACCCCAGGACCTTCAGCGTAGAAGTCTAACGCGCTAACCTCTAGCCCACTGCCACCTCTATTATTATTATTATTATTCGGCCCATTATTAAAAAATGTTAAACAATTCAGAAACCCTCTTCTTCTTTGACAGCCAAGTGCAGCCCCTCCTTATCCATTGGGCGAAATGGGCTATAACCTAGCGGCGCCATTGATCTAAGGGCGCCTAAGAACAGAGTACGTTGAAAACCTTCTTTTTTTCAATTTTGAACGCAATTTAATTTGAAATCTCATCAAAATTAAACAAACATATTTAATTAGATAATATAATTAGGATACATATGGAATGTACATTTCCCATTATAGCAATAGCTGTACGATTACGTTTAAGTATTGCTTGCAAAAATTGTAGTGCGGAAACATCATTTTCTACTTTCAAAAAAATTGAAAATTATCTGCGATCATCGTTGGGACAATGCAAATCATCATCATCATCATCATCATCATCTGACATGGAGCTGACTCGGAGGTCACTCCTGGATACGCCAGGCCTACCCCATGCCAGTAGGTGGGTAGGAATGTGCGGGATATGGTGGGATCGGGTGGGGTGCTGCAGCGCGTTAGTATGCCCGCAATGTTTACCGCCTGACACCGCTACTGCAACACCAGGTAGTTAGTAAGCTACTCATCAATGGGTGTTGAGTACGTAGCCGAGACCGTTATGCTCTTATGCAGTTGAACCTACTAACTCTGGTGGCTGAGTTTCACAATGTTCTCATTTCATAGCTATCTCGGTTCTGAGTTGCAGATTTCTCTTATCGTGGTTTTTGACCCTAATAACTTTGATATCAAAGTTTCACAGTGTACTCACCTGAGACCGTTATGCTCTTATGCAGGTGAACCTGCTAACTCTGGTGGCAGAGTTTCACAATGTTCTTATTTCATGGCTATCTCGGTTCTGAATTACAGATTTCTCTTATCGTGGTTTTTGGCCCTAATAAACTTTGGTATCAAAGTTTCACAGAGTTCGTATCTCTTATCTGGCTATTTTCTAAGGTAATACATTCCATCTATCTACGTTTCCTAATACCTAATAACTTTATATTAACCTCAACTTAGAGTGTCTCCACTCAATTGTTATGTCGGCTCTCGATTCCTCGTCCTTCTTTTCCATCCTGCGGCCATCGGCTGGGAGCCCCTCGTTTTCTCCCCACTGGTGTTTGTTTTCGTTCCTTCTCTTTTGTGTTCCCCGTCCTCACCTCGTACTGCGTCGTCTTCTGGCTCCCCCGATCGTAACCTATACTATGATTATGATTATCGGGTTAAAGCGCTGATCTGTCTACTTTTATACTGTCTGCCCTATTAAATCCGAGATAAATAGGTAGATTTAAATCCACCTTCCTGTTTACCTGACCAATAAGCTGAGTCGACTAATTCCGGATTAAATTAGGTGCGATTCTGGCGTTTAGCTGGTGTTCCTATTTATTTTTAGATTTTCGTGGAAGTACCTGCGTATTCGCTACCTGATATCTAAATACCTATACCGCCAGGTGTGACTGCTATGCCGAATTAAATTGAGAATGATTCCGACCGCTTTCCTATTGCCCCTATGTATTTTTATTAACAGCGATTCCGACCGCTTAATTTTTGGTCCTCTTTCTTTTTAATTTAGTGGATGTCACTGAATTTTAACTGCCTGAAACCGGCTTACCTAATCCCAGGGATAGGTGTCCTAATCCTAAATTAAATTAAATGCGTTACCGACCGCGTGGCTGATTTACCTGTTTATTTTTTGCTTTCGTGGTAACTGCCTGATACTTAATTACTTTATCAAACGGGTTGACTAATTTCAGAGTGACGCCGAATACGATTCTGGCCGCTTTCCTATTGCTCCTATGTACCTTTATTAATAGTGATTCCGACCGCTTACTTATTGGTTCTATTTCTTTTAATTTACTGAATGTAACTGAATTTTAACTGCCTGATACCGGGTTACCTAATCCCAGGAATGTGTGTCCTAATCCTGAATTAAATCAACTGCGTTTCCGACGGCGTGACTGATTTACCTGTTTATTGTTAGTTTTCGTAGTAGCTACCTGCAACTTGATTACCTTAACAAACGGGTGGACTAATTTCAGAATGAAATTGAATACTATTCTGGGCGCTTTCCTATTGCGCCTATGTATTTTTATTAATAGCGATTCCGACCGCTTAATTATTGGTTCTATTTCTTTTTAATTTCGTGGATGTAGCTGAATTTTAACTGCCTGATACCGGATTATCTAATCCCAGGAATGTGTGTCCTAAACCTGAATTAAATCAAATACGTTTCCGACGGCGTGACTGAGTTACTTGTTTATTGTTAGTTTTCGTAGTAGCTACCTGCAAACCGCCCACGAGGCGGCCGTGGGCTAGAGGTTAGTGCGTTAGACTTCTACGCTGAAGGTCCTGGGTTCAATTCCCAGTACCGGAACATCGAATTTTTAACGGCCGTTCTCCCTCGCAAGGCAATGGCAACCCGGCGAGGTATTATGTCTAGTAAATCTTCTCTGGAGTAGAAGTGTTTACAATTCCCGTGGTTCGGAGCCCACGTTAAGCTATAGGTCCTCTATGTCTGTGGCACTCTAAACGCGCAACGCAGGCATAAGAGAAAAGATCGCTACGTCTCATAAGGGATAAATCACTCTAAGAACAAGAATATATAACATCTATCGAAACAGTAAAATGAAGGAAACTATGTTATTTTAAGGGAAGCAAACAGTAACCTATCTATAATGCAATATTATAAATATTCCTAATAAAAAAGTTTTTGTGGAATGAGTGTTTGAAAATTCCGTTTTTAACTGCCTTGTTTATATGGTCATACAACGCGCACTCGTTGTCACTCTGTGTGCCCCTGCATGTTTATTAAAATTACGGTGCATCAGAGGAGTAATAAGACCATAAACAAAAACATGCCACACACAACAGCAGGTTAAGCATGGTTACGCACCAACACGATAACCCGCAGAGTCGGGCCCTGTTGTGTATTCCCCAAAACTAACTTAGCCTTGTCTCACAACAAAAGCGATGAGCCTCTAAGGCCTGTGAAAGCTTCATATAGGTACAGTAAAAAAAAGTTTTTGTGAAATGAGTGTTTGAAAATTCCGTTTTTAACTGCCTTGTTTATCTGGTCATACAACACGCACTCGTTCTCACTCTGTGTGCATAGTTTCTCTAGCCCCTGCATGTTTATTAAAAATGGAAACCTAGTCAGGATTAAAAGATTTTTCTTAAAGACAGGGTGTCCCGCAATAGGATGTATATAATTTCAGTACGTGTTCCTGGCCTCTTTATAAGTCGAAAACTTCCAATAAACATATGGCCTAAAATGAATCATTATAAAGTTAATCACATTTGAATGTTACCGTTACGCTGAAAGATCATGAACAAAAGATGCATTAGAGGGCTTTGAAAACAAATGTAACTAAGTGTTGTGTTTATTATCTGTCATAAAATAATTATGGCAACGTTTTCTAATGAAGAATATGCCGATATGCATTACATTTACGGGCGTTGCGACGGAAATGCACGTGCAGCAGTTTAAGAATATCGTCGCCGATTTCCTGGCCGCAGTTTACCAAATAGCCGAGTTTTCAGCAATGTGCATCGTACTATTAGAGAAACTGATAAAGTACCACAATCAAAACATGAACGACCACTGAGGAGAAACGTAGATTTAGAGGAAAATATTCTCAATAGAATTGAATGAAGTCCCACTACTAGCGTTAGACGACTAGATAACCAAATCATTACTAACCGAATGCAAATATGGAGAACCATTCACGTTTTTGGCTTATATCCGTATCATGTACAAACAGTACAAGCTCTTTTGCCAAATGATTACATTGCACGGTTCTGCCATTGGTTGTTGGCAAATCAGCGGTTGCACACAAAAATTCTTTTTACAGATAAAGCCTCGTTCAACCGAAATGGAATAACAAACACAAGAAATTCACATGTTTGGACGCTTGAAAATCCACATGCATCCACAGAGTCACATTTCCAGCAGCGTTTTTCTATTAATGTCTGGTGTAGTATCACCAGGAACAAAATTATTGGGCCATGTGTATTTGAAGGTCGTTTGAATGCAGCACATTACCTCCGCTTTCTGCAAGACGAACTAGCAGTGTTGTTAGATGACCCTCTAAATATCAGAGCAGATATGTGGATACTGCAAGATGGAGCACCTGCACATTTTATCAGGGGGGTAACTGCATTTCTAAACGAAAATTTTGAAACCCGTTGGATAGAAAGCCAGGGTTCTGTTATTTGGCTACCCAGGTTACCAGATCTAACGCCGTTAGATTACTATCTCTGGGGCCGTATGAAGTCCTTGGTGTATGTGGTAAAGTCAAACACTAGAGATGAGTTGCTGGATCGAATAACTGATGCTTCCAATATCATCAAAAACGATCCCGACTCTACTATGAGGTCTGTCACCACGATTTCACAAAGGGCACGAATGTGCATAGCTAATCGAAGAGGTTATTTTGGAAACTTGAGATAGAAACTGCCACATAACTATAGCATTTTATTTTATGAACCGTTAATTGATGTCCTTTGCCAATAAAGATTTGATTCTTTAATATTATTTTTTGAATGAAAAAGTACCAATAACTTTCTAA
The DNA here is from genome assembly GCA_014611495.1 of Limonius californicus. NCBI lineage: Eukaryota > Metazoa > Arthropoda > Insecta > Coleoptera > Elateridae > Limonius > Limonius californicus. The sequence goes on along the minus strand of JABXWE010002380.1, from coordinate 6,193 downwards.
CGATTAATTTTAGGCCATATGTGTATTGGAAGTTTTTGACTTAAAAAGAGGCCAGGAATACGTACTGAAGCTATGTACATGCTATTGCGGGACAGCCTGTATATAAACGATTGTTAAGTATGTTTTGTTTCATATATTTTAAAAACAAATGTCAGGTCTGATGGTACATATTGCATTATGTATATCTGAATGTGCAAACCTATATTAAAGTATGGGGAAGTTCAAGCCCACTGTCTTGCTTATCGTTTGTATGAATACATTAATATTCAAGAAACGTTAAATAGTAAACTAATTATTATAATTATTAAAACCGATGCAAAGTCATATCTCTTCTCTAGACTAACTCTTGATCCTAAAAAATGTTCGCTGTAACTTACCAGTAAGCTCGGCGAAAAAGCGAAACAGGAACTCAAATTTTCCAGTCACGCAATTGGGGCAATGTTGGGTTCTTATATAAAATTCTGTTGCTTGTTTTTGTCATCGTTTAATATCATATGTGAGGATGGTCCCCCTTTTGAAGTGCTTTGAAGGAAAAACTACTAAACTGTTCATCAGTTCAATTTCTTTTCTTAGAAAAAGGTGTTCTCCTGAAAGTTGGGTGGAGAACGCAAAATGTGCACTTGTTGGAGTTGATTAATAAAAAATCGTAGAAACAGAAATTTTAATTTAGTTGCGATAACTGTTGGTCTTCCACAAACACAGTACAATATTAATTTTTATGATTTAAAAATTAATTGTGTAAAAGTGTAATTAAAGTATGGTGTACGAAAACAATAAATACATTATTTTTCAATTTATATATTTCGAATACGTATTATTTGACCGTATTAGTATTGTTTCTAGCAACTATACTAAAATATAGTTAATTATTAACTAACCAAGTTTTATCCATGCGAATACTGGGCTTAATGGCATGCAAATCATTGTTCCTCTCCTTTTGCTTCCGCTCATATTTTGTATTTATTCAGCAATGCAAGCTTTTGTTTCGAAGTGAGAGGGTCGATATAAAATTTTTATGAAGTGGACTGCTATAAAGTTAGATGTAGCCAAGAAAAATGCTGAATGGAGAAACTAGCTTTCTGTATAGTAACCAAAAATACCGGTGGTTATATTACGAATTTAACCAACATGCTAGATCAAAAAAGGTATTTGCTTCAGAAGTTTCAAATTAATTCCTCCTGACTTTTTCATAGATATCTGTCCGTAAGCCCGAAACATAACTTGCAGTAGCTGTCTAATATTTTACCAAAAATAATATATCTAAAATCACAAAGATTACGCTTCGCTTCGCCGGCGGATGAAACACTTATAATACCGAAATGACAGCAACGATACGGTCAGATGTATCATATTTTATAGCGATAACGTTAATATTAATTTCAAATGGCTACTGAACATCGTCCCTAGGGTGCAAGGGACGTTCTGTCCCAGTTTTAATACTTCAATTCAGTCTTCGCTCTCTCAAAACATATTTTCCCTATTTCAACGACAGATATGCAATTTTCTCCCAGTCTGTTTATAAGCGAAATATTTACCTAATGTGACACGTTCAGCTTAACATGTAGTCTAACCAAAGTCTTCGAAAACTGATTGAAATAAGTATGCAAGGTATTAGACACAAATATGCAAATAAGCGTTTAATATCACCTGTAAAGAAAGAGATTGTTACATTTTGTAAAAGTTTAACAAAATTTAGAACTGCCTCACACGTGAAACGAGATCAATACCAACCACATGGATGTGTTTTGTTATATTTTCTACAGTGCAACCATAGTTTTTCCTTGTAATCGTATAGTGTACAGGGTATAGCACTAATTTAATTTTCGTGGGAGGTGATGATTTCGTAATACCTTGGTATGGGTGAAATATAAATGACACTTTTTTAATATTTATTTTTGTCATCTTTTTTAAATTTTAAATTGTGGGTGTACATTTCAAAATAGACAGATAAAATATAAGATATTTTGCGAGAAAAATTGCTTTTGCGATATTTAAAGTCGTAACTTCATAACATTTAAAGCATGTGTAGCTGTATACGGATACAAATCAAATGAACATGAATAGCAAACTTATATAGAAATTTAAACTGCTAATCCAATAAAATTTTCATTTAAGAAACGTTTTCAACTACAAAAAATGTAGAAACCTCAATTCCATAGTAATTATTAACGATTACTATTATTGATCAATTTTTTAGTATATCATGCTATCAAGAACACCTATTTATTGGTGGTTGTAAGCAGAAAATGTAACGTACGCTTATACGTTGCCTTATTTTATATTACAGGCTTATTCGTAAACCAAGGGCCAATCGGCTTAAAACAAAAATTTAAGTTGAAAGAAAATGTATTACCTTGGGTGTTACATACACACCTAAACCATTTCTCTACATAATTACCATTCGAAATTAAACACTTAACATAACGCAATACACGTTTTTATATACTTTCGTCCTAGAAAGTTGCCGCCAATTTTGTATCGTCGTTTTGAAGCCATCATAGTCGAGAAAACGGTCGCAGGTTTTTAAAAAATTATTAAGACGGAAGAAGAGGTGATAATCACTCGAGGCTAAGGGGGATAGTTAAAGGTTTCCCGTTTGAATTTCTCAATGAGTTGCACAAGTGCGGTCGGGCATTATCGTGCAAAAGCACAATTCCAGAAGTCAACTATCCTCGCTTTTCGTTCTGAATCGCCATTTTTAAGGTCTCACCACACTCGGCTGCATTAGTTGTTGTTACATGTTCCAACCAACCAGCCAACAATACGCTTTTAATGTCTATACAAACAGTTGCCATACGCTTTCCATTCTTGAACATTAGCTTGAAGTTTTTGCACTACATTGATTGGTACTTGGTTTCAACATTTTTGTACGAAATACAAGTTTCGTCGCCAGTCACAATGTGATTCAGGTACTCATCGTTATTAGTTTCGAAGCGTTGCATTTTTGGCAACCACCTTGCACGATATTTATGGTACTGCAGCCTGTTCGTGATAATTTCATATAGTACGGTAAATGATATTTGAAGAAAATTTGCGGGTATTTCTGAAATCGTGAAACGCTAATCTTCATGATTTTCTTGTTCGCTTATTCGTCGTTGACAACAGAAGGTTCCCACTTCGTTCCTCATCGTGCACGTTTGTTCGACCATCTCGGAAATTCCTACACCGGTATCTGCCAGTCATCATAAACTATATTTCCGATGAAGTAGGTCCGAATAAAATTCAATAAATAGTGAGAAGATTTGGCAATCTACAAATCAGGTGGTGATCAATTACTAGAACATATACATGTACTGATAACAAAAATTTGGGAGAAAGAGACTATTCCTAATGACTGCAGGAAGAGTATTTTATGCCCCATTCATAAAAAGGGGGCTAAACTCAAATGTGACAACGACCCTATACTGCGTACAAAATACTAACATACATCATCAACCAACGTGTACAACCCCTAGCAGAAAACATAATTGACAAGTACCAAACGGGTTTCAGACGCGATAGATCCACGATAGATCCACGATAGACCAACTATTCACGGTTAAAGAGATCCTACGCAAAGCATGGGAATACGACATTGACGTATATAACATATTCATAGATTCCAAACAAGTGTAGTACGACTCGATTGACAGAAAAAACTTTATCAAATATTGCTCGAATTCAAAATACCTCATAAACTGGTAAAATTGATAAAAACAACAATCGATGACACGGTAGCGGCAGTACGCTTTCAAAACCAATTAACTGTTATGTTCAACATTTCGAAAGGCCTGAAGCAACGAGTTCCCCACACTATTTAACCTAGTCTTGCAATACGTGACAGGGCAAATGAGTATCGGAAAAGAAAACCTACTACTACTAACCAACAAAACCTTACAGCTGGCAGCCTACGCAAATAATGGAATTTTGAGCCGAAGGCTAGAAGCGACAAGCCAAGCCTACGCAGAATAAAAAAACACAGGCTAAAGGTATCGGGCTTAAGATTAACGTGACAAAAACAAAACGCTAATACAAAGAAAAGACAATAGAGCGACACAAATCACAATAGAAGACAATGTCGAACAAGTAGATAAATTGGTTTATATGGGGATGGAACTGAACGCAAATAGAACAGAAGACGGAGAATTTGTAGAAGAATAACCACAACCAACAAAGCCCACTTTGCTATACTCCACGTATTTAAATCAGAAATCGTACATCGTAATAATAAGCTAAGAGTGTACAAGTCAATAATAAGACCTATTGTAAGTTACGGAAATGCGAATCATGACAGAAAGAACAAAATACGTGATTAATATCTTTGAAAGGAAAGTACTGAGGAAGATAATTGAACCAGTTAGGGAAAATTACATATGGACATCCAGATATAACAATGAATTATACAGACTTTCAAGAAACCCCCACTCTCAGAATTTATTAGCTTACAACGGCTACAGTGGGCTGGACATGTGGTCAGAATGGATAAAAATAGGCTACCAAAAAGAACATTAAACAGCCGAATGCACGGTAAAAGGCCAGGGGGAGACCACGAAAACGATGAGAAAACGAAATACAAGAATATGCACGAGATCTTTTAAGAGTCCGACTTTGGAAGAAAGTGGCAGGAGGCAGGCAGACATGGAGGCAGAAATTATAGGAGACCAAGGCCCAATTTGGGCTGCAGAGCCATGGAAGAAGAAGAAGACAAAATAAGAAGCGATTTTATCAGAATACAAAAAGCAAATTTAAATTTATATTGGAATACAATCAAGAATAGTTTGAATGATTTAAGTTTCAACTCAAAGGTAAATATGAACAGTCTGATATATTATCGAAAATTTAGTAACAGCGTCTGAACATTAACTTTACAGAAAAACACACAATAATGTCGACGATTTCGTAAGCTGAAATTTATTAATATTATCAGTTTTCTCATGATCAACTCCGTACAATTATTTGCACTATAATTTATGAGTTTAATGGTAGCAACAACAAAAAAAGCAATTGTCTGTCTTGTTTCTCTCCTATTTACTGTATTTTATAATTAACTATTTTTTTCAAGAACAATACGAAAATTACATTTCAATTAGTTGTTTGTAACAAAAATGTTAAAACTTGGTCCTATAAAGTATTTCTATTTGCAGATAACCCACATTACTTCTACAAGCTTTTAATCACTTGTTTCTACGGTTACACTATTTTTCCAATAAATACTTTGTAAGGTGTCGTAGTGTATAATATTTCGCACGTAGCCACCATAGAATATTTAGTATAATTGTTTATTGCACTACTTGCTTCTTATCGCACGTATAAAATTAAATAAAGCCACAGACTATGAATAAACCGGGTGAATATGTGCCATTTGCGTCATCGGCTTTGAAGCGTTTTGAAACGGATATTTTGATTTATTAATTTAACATCCTTTAAGTATTCATATTTTTAAAGTAGTATTTCCTAAGGGTGTGTATTGGATATAAAAGATCAACTTAGCACATACATCTATGAACATTTCTGTTACCTATTGAAACTAAAACAAAAGAATTACATCAATCGATCGTATTGATAAATATTATATAGTTTCTATCCGTTACCTATTTTAATTCATACTAGCTGAATTTGTGGGCTACGACAAGCTTTATTTGGTAATGAATAAACCGCCTATAAAATATATACTTATTGCTCTTCATCCTCGTTTTGGCAGAATTCTATGAAATGGGTTGGACAAATAATATATTAACGCTTTTTAGGGTTCGGTAGTGCTCTATCAGAGATAAGTTACACAAAATTGTGGTTTCAACATACTCATCCTTTGGGGTTAAAAAGTGCATTTTATGGAATAAAGTGCCTAGGGTGGTGATGATGAAGTAATTGTAGCAAATAGGATGCCAGCAATAGCATTAATACAACCTAATGCCTTTTATAGAGTTAAGCATGCATTTAATGGAATGAACTGCCCACTGCCCTGGTAGTAAACTGTTCCTGAATAGTAAATGATAAAAAATATGTATACAATTTGTTAGGGAATGGAAAGTTTAACATATAGAAAACATAATATGACTTCTATATAATTTTATTTTTTATAAACCCATGTGGTTATTTTTAAGTCCATTTTAAACAATAAATTACCCATGAATATTAGGATAAGAAAAGTACTATTGATTAACGCTTTTTATGAGATTGGTGCATTTGAGGAATAAATGATATACTTTTATAT
>JABXWE010002379.1:0-23649 GCA_014611495.1 Limonius californicus | reverse complement strand
TCTCCAGTGGAAATATGCTGTAATTATAATGATAGCCAAGCCTGGCAAACCACCAACAGAACCAACTTCATATAGACCTATAAGCCTCCTTCCACTAATGTCGAAAATATTTGAAAGACTGCTCTTAAAAAGAATAGAAGAGACTGCTGACCTGCATGAAACCATTCCAACACACCAATTTGGTTTTAGGAAGCGACACTCGACAGTTCAGCAAACACACAGGATAGTTACAAAAATCATGGACTCATTAGAATCCAAGAAATTCTGCACCGCAGCTTTCTTGGATATCAAGCAAGCGTTTGACAGAGTATGGCATTTAGGTTTATTATACAAAATTAAGTCAGTCTTTCCAAGTCAAATTTATCTCTTACTGAAATCCTACTTGTCTGATAGAAATTTCCAAGTCAGAATAAACAATTCATTTTCGAACTACCAACACATTTCTCCTGGAGTACCGCAATGAAGCGTGTTGGGTCCTTTATTGTATTTAATATTCACTTCAGACGTTCCAACTACAACCAACACCGAGGTGGCTACTTTTGCTGACGATACAGCAGTGCTATCTATCAGAGTTGACCCATTAGAGGCATCTGAAAACCTCCAGAATCACCTTGATCTCCTTCAGAACTGGTACGACAAATGGAGAATTACTGTCAACAACGACAAATCCACCCAAATCACCTTTACTAACAAGCGAAGAATATGTCCACAGGTCACAATTAATAATACAGCCATACCAGTAAAATCAGAAGTTAAATACCTAGGGATGCACCTCGATCAGAGACTTACCTGGACGTCACACATAAAAGCCAAAAGAAAACATCTTGACCTCAAAGTTAGAGAAATGAGCTAGCTAATTGGAAGGCGATCCCAACATTCCTTAGAAAATAAAATTCTCCTGTACAAAGCCACTCTGAAGCCAATTTGGACGTTCGGAATCCAACTATGGGGATGCACAAAACCGTCAAACACTAAAATGCTGCAGAGTTTCCAGTCCAAGACACTTCGCATGATGGCAAACGCTCCTTGGTACGTCAATAACCAGACCCTCCATGAAGACCTGGGGATTCCATATGTATCCAGCGAAATCAGAAGATTAGCAACTGCTTATCACTACTCCCTTGTAGGACATGAGAACGACCTTGTGAATCAACTAGTTCAAGAACCAGTCATACCAAGAAGACTGAGGCGCCAGTGGCCACACGATCTCATACCTCAGCCCAACCAGGTCTAATCCTTTTATTTGGGAGTAATATCAATGGATGGATCTCCCTCAAACCACTAACTTTGTTAAACGATTTGCTTATTACTCATTTATGTTAACATACGAGTAGATTGTAAATATGCATTGAAACTAATAAAAAAAAAAAAAGAAACCTTTGTATAAAGATTGCTGGGATCCTTGTTGTACTGTGTGAGCGTTAGTAACAGATTTGGTTTCTTGTATGCCCAGAGCGTACTGTGTATGGAGTGGACTAATTGTGGGATTGCTAGGGCGTGTTGCTCTTGGATGTAATGTAATCCAATAGAGAAGTTAGCAGATACTTTCGGATTGGGAATTGTGGCTTGATGTGGGATTTGTATGCGATGGAGGGTTGCAAGAGTATTTGTTGTGTAGGTTATAGGTGGAGGGTTAGTTGTTGTATTATTCAATATAGTGGGTCTTCTTCAATTTCTGCTAATGTACTGATTGTGCGGCTGGTTCTAAGTGCTCCTCCAATTATTCTGATAGGTGAATGGTGGACTGCATCTAGGAATGTAATTATGGTTTTGCTAGTTAAACCATATAAGCCTGGCTTCCATAATCTATTTTTGTTCTTGTCAGTCCTTTGTTAATGTTATACAGTAAGTTAAACAAACTCACTGTCAAAATTATCATATCCGGCATTTGCACGTAACATTATGTTAACGTCCTAGAAGTGGAAACTCACAACTAAAGAGAATATTCTATTGTTTCTATTTATTTTTCAAAGCAACTGGTACAAAAATGACCACTTAAGGTATGTGGAAGCCTAGAAAAAGCCTTTGGCTCTTTCCTTTTTCTTTTAATATTTATTATTACAGTGCATCGATAGCACCGGTCCTTAGCACTGAGTGCAGTGGTTTTACACATACATTTACTATATGTTTATTAGTTTCACTACTGACAGAAAATCTATCACTCACACTTTCGCCTTAGCGTTACATACCAAGACCTCATATATATGGTTCAATTTCAGATGGTGTTCTCTGGCTATTTTATATTTAGCACATTGCTCTAGGATATGGTCTATCGTGAGTATAGTATTTCATTCATCGCACTGGGGCTGTTCCTCCCTTTGTAGTAGGTATTCATGAGTAAATCGCGTGTGCTCTGCTGCTGTTTTTGGTTGATGATACAGTAAGTTTAATCTCTTTACTTTGCTGTTATTGTTTTGCATCCATTCTACATCGTATCCCTGTCAAACTATTGCTGTTATGTGATGCTTGAAATCTTCGTATGTTGCCAAATTGAAATGCGATTTACTGGTTGTTATAGCCTCTTTGGCTGCTGTGTTCGCCAATTCATTTCCATGGATACCTATATGCGATGATACCCACAAGAAGGTTATGCGCTTATCTTCTTGAGATAGTTTGAATGTTATGTTAAACGAGTTTTCCAATGTCACTAGCATCTATGTTGCTAATGCCTGATATAGCACTTTGTGAGTCACTTATTATTAATCAGTCTTGATACTCTATGTTTTTTATGTATGCTAGTGTTTTATGAATAGCAAACATTTCTCCAGTGAAAATGCTGCATTTTTCAGACAGCTTAGCCTTAAGTGGACCTTCTGATGTAATTACAGCAGCGCCACACCCGTGTTTAGCTTTAGAAGCGTCGGTATAGATTTTTCTAGTTTTGGTGCATTGATTGAGGATGAGTTGGAATTCGCATTTTATAAGATTATGAGATTTGGGTTTGTATTTTGTTTGGAGAACATCGACAGTTTTAGGTTGACTTTGGAAGGTGAAATATTCCATGGCGGGACGTAATTAGGTGGCATCAGCAGTTGGTTTTTGATAGTTAGAGTCATTTCGGCTTGCAGTTTGTTTATGGGCTCGTATGAAGGAAGTTCTGTTTTAGGTTTATTTTGATAAAGAATTGTGAGTCTATTAGAGAAGGTGTTGTGGTAGGTTGGGTTTAATTTATTAACAGATATTCTACCGAGGTGTGTCAACGACAGTTGCTTTGTTCTGTGTTGTGGTGGTAGTTCTTCAGATTCGCGGAGAATGCTAGCTACAGGACTTGCACAATAAGCTCCCGTACAGAGAGATCTGGATTGCTGTTTTTTGTATTGGGGCTAATATTTCGAGAGTAGATGGTAGTGCATAGTATACAATTGCTCCCTAGTCGGTCTTCGATATAATTAATGCAAAATATATACGTAGTAGAGTAGCTTCATCTGTTCCCCAACTGTGTTTGTTAATTACCTTCATGGTATTGCGGCGTTTCGCACAGTCACTCTTAAGTTGCCTTAGGTATGGTAACAATGATAGTTTTTTTTTTATCTAAAATTGGTATACTAATCTGTTCGACATAATCAATTACAGAGTCCCCTAACAGAAAAATAATTATTATGTATGATATGTTTCTTAGTAAACAGGATACATTTGCTTTTGAACGCTGAGCAGGTCATTCCAGTTTTACTCCAATTAGTCAATCCGTCTTGAGTGTTCTGCATGTATTGCTGTAGTAGCAGCACTTAAAACTGACCCCTAAGGAACTCCATTTTCTAATGTTTTGTAGTTGGGCAAAACCGCATTTACTTTTACTCTGAACTCCCGACTTTTTAAATAGTTTTGAACGAAGGAAATTATTTTTCCTGATAATCTCCAGTCGAGTAGCGGTTGCGTTATTCCGGTCGTGCTTCCAGGTCATTTTTGAATATCTAGACTTATTACTAACACATGGTCTGTATTTGCTAAAGCTTTTTGTATTTCACTTTCTAGATTAATCAGATAGTCTGTGGTTGAACGGTTTTTCCCAAAATCCGCTTTGTAATTCAGTTAGATAGTTATTCTTCTCAAGATACCATACCAGTCTAGCGTTTATTATCTTCTCAAGAAGTTTACACATGGTGCACGCAAGTGATGTTGGTCGACAGCTAGTTGGGTTTAATTTATCCTTTTTTGGTTTGCATATACGTATTGTTGTTGCTTCTTTCCACTCTTTTGGAAAAGTGAAGCTGTTCCATATTTTATTGTATATTTTTAGTAATCTTGTTAACCTTGCTCGGGTAAATGCTTAATAAAAGAATAAGGTATATCGTCAGGTCCTAAGCTAGTGTTTTTCATAGTTGTAAGGAATGTTGTTAATTCAGTTTCAGAAATTAGATAATATATTGTATCGTTGTTTGGTAAGCTGTTATTTATTTCTTTATTTCCTTGTATTTTGTGCATAACAAATTTTGGGTCGTAGTTTGCGCTGCTGGAATTATGGGAGAAACCATTTGCTAATATTTCCGCTGCTTCCTCTGGTAATGTTACAATTGTGGAATTGTTGTTTAAAGCCAGAATTGCTGTTGAGTGGAATAAACTTTTGATTTTGTTGATTTTATTCCAAATTTCTGTAGTTGATGTTAATGATGTTATAGTAGATATGTATTATTCTTATGAAATTTTCTTGCTTCTTTTGATAGTCTTTCGTGCATATGCCCTATATATTTTTTTAATTGATATAATTTTCTGTGGTTTTGTGCTTTTTGTATAAGTTGAAGGATTTTTTCCGGCTGGTTATACCAATTTGACATTCTTGACTCCACCATGGCGCAGTTTTCAGTTTAGTTGCTTCTGCAGTTTTGCCAAATGAAATATCTGCTGCGCTAGTTATTAAATTGCTGAAATATTTTACTAGGTTTTCTACGTTTTTGCTATTATCGAATGGTTCTAAGTTTTCTTCGATGTAAGAGACGTATTTGTTCAAGTCACCCCGTTTGATTTTCGTATATGGGGAAAATTTTATTGGGACATTTTTGTTACCAATGGTTGTAATGATAGGAAAGTGATCACTGTCGTGAAGATCTTGGATCACCTCTCATTTTTTTGAGCTGCTATCGAAGTTGAACAACTACTAAAGTCTATCGATGGAAAATTCCCAGTTGTAGAGCAAAAGTGAATTGAGTGCTTATCATTAAGTAGTATGAGATCATGATGTTGTAATGAGTTTTCAAAAATTCATCCACTTGCATCAGTTTTTTGTGAGCCCCATATGTAGTTGTGGGAGTTCATATCTCCAGCTATTATAAAGAGACGAGGTAGTTCTCTTATATATTCGTTGAGGTTCTCTGTTTCAAGTTTTTTACTATTTGGCAGGAATATATAGCAAACGGTTATTTTTAGGAAATTAGTGTTGTTATTGCTACCGCTTCAAATCTGTATTTAAAACTACTTCTGTGCAGCAGTATGCATTGTATGTATACATATTGCTACACCTCCACTGCCTGTATTTTGTATTTCCGAATAACGGGATTTGAACCCGTTTAGGTTCCATTGAATTATAGTAGACCTTGGGATTAGTACGTAGAATCGATTGATGTGTCCCTATCGGTCATGATATTGTCTACGCTGTTAGGATCTGGGTTTGTTGATGTACACAGTTTATCTTTTATTGGCGTAAGTCAATATTTTTGGACCGTTGTGTAAGGAGTGGGTAAATGTTTTAGATTCACGAAAATTAAGGAAGGGCTATCTTTCGCGTACCTTTCTGCTCCAGTCGCTGGGTCGGGGGAACTTCCTGACAATGTTGTTCTGGTGGTTTCAGCTGTTTGGGATCCTGAGTTAGTTTCAAATTTTTTCGTTTGTTTACTCGTTGTCGAGTCACAATGAAGTCCTGTTCGTTGTCTTGTCTATTGATACTTGTTGCGTTGTGTTGCTGGTTGTACTATTATTTCATGAGACTTGAGTCCTTAATTTGGGTTTTTTTGTTTCTAATTGGTTTTCACTGTCTGAGTTTGTAGTTTCATTGGTGTATATGCTGTTTAGTCCGACGGGTGTTTAGCAGTTGTTAGCGACATGCCCAGGTCTTTAACAGTTGTAACAGATAATGTAATCTTCAGATATGAGTATCTTATGACTCTGAAACAAGAATGTTGTTTCCCGCTATGTATCCCTGCCTTTTGAAGCTAAGAATGTGTCCGAATTCTTCATCTAGTAGTCCGACCTGCAAAAAATTGAATGGCAATACCGTTTTTATACCTCTTTTGTACAGCTCGTTTTTAATTATTGCATGTGGGACTGTTGGACATACGTTCGATAAGATTATTATTTTCGCAGGTGTGACTAAACGACGTATTGGTACTCGGATGTTATTTATATAAAGACAACTGTGCATAATTGTGATTTTTTGAACTTTTTGTTCGCTAGATAAGTACACGCAAAAATGATTGTTCGAAATTTTTGAAGCGAATCGGATGTGATTGGGGTTAACAATAGAACCTGCAGCTTCAGGGGAATCTTTCTGCGACAGACCATCTGCGGTGTCGATAATGATTGCTTGTTTTTTTTTTGGGGGGGGAAACAGATAGTAGTTTGGGTTTGGAATATGGAGGACAAAGTTGTTATGTCTGTTGTTTGATGATTGTTCATAGATGTATCGAGACTCTTGTACTCAGTGGTCCCAGAAGGTGGGTCACTCATTTTAATCGATATTAATTACTTTCAATTAAGTTTCGATTGAATTCGCACAATAACTGAAATATGCGACTCCGATCGTAAGCTGCACAAGTTTAGCCTCTCGGTTTGGCGGTCAGGACGGAATTGGGATCTCTTCTTGACAATTCTGTAGTTTAAAAATGAATATAAATTAAATTTTTTAAGGTTGTCACTTTAATCCCCAGTTACGCAAATACCAAGAATAATTCGTATACATTTTCTTGTTATTTATTAGAGCCCGCAGTAGCGTCTTACCTAGTAGGGAATTAATAAACTAGAGGTTTATAATCACTAAAAATAAAGCAAAAGTATTATATGCCCTGCTCATTTTAATGGGAAAAGAGTTCAGGTAAACTCCATCTAATCCAGCACGACTCATCAAATTCGGTTTCGTCTATACCAAAAGAGATCTCCCATGTTTTCTTGAAAATTTTGAAAAGTTCATGTTCATTCGTCTGTGCTTAAAAATTGATTAACAAATTTAGACTTTTTAATATATATCTGAAGTGAGATAATTAAGATGTAGTATATCATAATCATAAACATAACTTGGAATTTATCTACAATTCGCTCTATACTTTTCTCAACTCTGTATGTTTGCCGAAAATCGGCTTTATAGATATTATTATCAAATAACAAGGTGTGTAAATGGTTAATTTATTGATTATAAAAATATAATCCTTAAATTATAAGCGCAGACTATCCTGCGAATATTGTAAGGTATGAGATTAAAAAACGTCAATACGGTTTTGTGTCTATAAATTAGCAGAGGTGCTTATGGAATTAATTTAGTTATTTGATTGTTGAAATACATGCTATAATAGATAACAGCTAGAATCACTCTGTTCCATTTGTTCATTTATACCTTAAAATCCGTAATGGTTTAATGAATATGCAAGAAAGCTTTTACCGAATAATCTTAGCGTCAAGTAGACAATTTGTGTCAACGTTTCGAGACAAGTACGGGTATTCTGTTCTATTAATCCTACCTAAGTGTAGCTTAATTAGTAAAATTATCAATTAAAAGGCTTATGCACGAGCAGTTGCATTGCTAAATTGGAACATTTGAACACCAGCTAATTCAAATTATTAGCTTTAATTAATATTTGCTTTAGTTTTAATTAGCCGAACAAACTGGCGCTTTTAATTCAACCGAAATTAAAAATCTGGGGTTCAGTTGCCACATTCGCGATATAATTTTCAGTTAAACTTGCTTTTTAAGTTAATTGCCTCGCCGCAGATTATCCGTTTTCGCTACTACTGCGCAAGATAGAAAAACATGGAAATTAACCGTGGAAAACTGAAAATGTTTCATATAATTATTTTAAAATTTTCCGGCAGAATTAAATCTCGTTTCTTCGAAGCTTTTATCATCGTCGCGGTTAAAGTTCGTGACCAGAATACAGATCGGAAATCAAAACTGCTGGATAAAGTGGTAAATTCCTGACAACTTCGTAAAACGTTTCCACCTGAATAGATATCATTTATTTACTTTACTATTTACAGGAGGATTTCCATCTAGCGAAAACGATTAATAGAGTTTAAATTTGCAACCTTCCTTGCTTTAATCATCTGAATTATTCGATCTAGTTTGTAGTTTGAAACTACGGAAAATGCCTTTGTATCTGCAGCTGCTCGTACTTTAATACTTTCGGCAAGATGTTATGTAGGCAAGACAAACTTCAGGAAAGATAATATTTGTTTAGAAGTGCTTTGGAATACACAGGATAACTGCCCTCGAGGCAGTTTCGGCCTCTTGCTGATACAAGCGGGAACGCTACATCTGCTCACGTTATTTGCCAAATTTTCTTGTAAAGTATGTGAGCGCATTTATTTTTCATATTATGGTCAGAAGATAAAGCGCACTTGCGGTTCAAAGTTACTACTGCTTAAAATGTTATCATTCTCAGAACAGTATAAACTAACATCAATGGATCATTAATTTACCATTATTTTTTAGTCTACACGAAGGCAAAGTTGAAATGATGATTATTTTAAAAATAAATTAAAACACGTTGCTTAAATAAGATTTAGTTCAGAATTATGTTTCCTCTAAGCCAGCAGTTATTAAAGTATGTTCCACGAAACGGTATCATTCTGCAAGAACTCGAAAGCAGCTCATTTTTAAATAAACTATAAGATGTTAACATATAGAAAGCTATAAAGATTTACCATATTTTTACATATAAGATTAGGTATTTGACGATATATTCCTAAGTAAAAAAGAGTTTTGCAAACAGACCTGCTGTTCGAGATCACATTTTTCATCTTTTTGGTTATTATATCTATATAAGAAATTATTTTACTGTTTCAGAAATCGATATTGAAATAGGGTGATATCGGCAAACCAGTTTTCCGCATGCTGAACTGCCTCCTCTGCAGCTGTTCCGTTTATCTGTCTCTTGTCTTCTTGTCTCTCCCTTTTATGCTGCATTTTCACACTTTACTGTCCAGACAATTTAACATGGGGGAATTAATGCAGACTCATGCAGTAATATAATGTGAAAGAAGCAGAAAGAAACCTACCAGTATGTGTAACAAGCGTTAGAAACGTTCAATTATATTTAAGTGGCGGCATTTTGAAATTCTGAATGATATTCTTCAAAATAGTCTCATACTGAATTCCTTCACATGTCGGTCTTTTTACAAAAGATAATAATAGTCAATTGTAAATTCTTCTGGTCCAACGTATACCCCATTATGTATAAGAGAAAACTTTAAAATCGCAATAATTTTACCACAACATTACATATAACACAACTGTTTCAAGTTGTTGTTGTGTTTGATTGAGCGAGACTTAGGACGTGGTTTTCCAAGCATCTTTTTACACCCAGGCCATGTTTGGCCCATGGTACACACTAACTATGAATTTTGCTTCCTGCTTTGTACAGTTGCAGGGAAAAATTGCAAATAACAATAACCCCTAATACCAAATAGTTATCATTGATTGTTAATACAACGCTTCCTAGTTAGTTATCAACAGCTAACAGTTAAATTTTATATTACAGTGAATCGCAGTACATTACATATAAACTTACGACATACGTTTACATACGTTATGGGTATTTTTCGCAGTAACATCCCGGCAGTATGATGGGTGTGTTTGGTTGCCTACAGTTCCTTTTTCCGCTGACCTTGGTTAAAACTTTTTGAGTTCCTGCAGTTTAACGAATTTTTGGGGAAATTCTTTTGAAGTTGTAGGTGGATTTTGAATTGGTTGGGTGGAATTTCCTGAAGTGTTGATGTCAAGGGGGACATCCTCTTGCGTTCTTGGCCGTGCAAGTTGTGGGTTACTGGTATAAGAGTAGGAAGTAATTTAAGATTTTGGTTTATTCATGCTGCGTGAATTATTTAAGTCACTAGCTCAGAATAATTAAACACTTGACCAGAAAGCTGATACGTTACCCACCGCATCCTACGTGGAGTCTCGTGGATTCGTTTTCCGAACAACCAGGCTATCTCGTTCGCCTGTAGCTGTCGATTTCTACGTGCCGTCCGAAGCTAGAGACAATCAGCCCATCGAACAGCCAAGGTTTTATGTTTTCCCAGTTTTCCGTGATCTTTAGCTTCGGGCGAACGTATGCAGAGCTCCGTTGTCCGTTAAATCCATCTCGGCATGTACCACACTTAACGGGGAAGCCAACACTATGTAGATTTTGTATTTTTAACTTTTTGGTATTATCTATCGTTTTGAATTTTAATATGCATTTGCGACTGGTCACTTACCATCAGTAGGTGCATTCAGTTAATTTCCACCTATTTTTAGTAACTGTGCTCTGATATTTAATTAAGATTATGCTGTATTCAATGCGGTACAGAATTTGGTAAACAACACTTTTTTGTGCGCACTAACTTCAAACCGCTGTCAATTGTGGCTGTCTCTATTTTCATGGCTGCGAGACGATTGCAATTTAGACAATTGGCAACTTACTTTGTTGTTGAGTAAGATTCCTTGTATTATTGTAACGAAGTTCCCGGCCAGAACGCGTTTTTAAATTTATTTAGAAACTTTCCGCGTTATTGTTTCACCGGAAAGGCGCTGGTGGAGCTGGTAGTCGCAAACCGATGAGCCATCCCACTCCCTACTGGCCCGACACGACGCCAAAACGAGCGAGAACAGCCGGACCAGCCATATAAAAGCAATTACCGGGGAAAAATCATCATCTTCGGAGCCGAAGACCGGAGAAGCAAGTCCAGTCTAGAAACCAGTACAGAACCCGAAACTTCCGAGTCAAAGCCTGGAGAAGGAAGTCCAGCTCCAGAACCAGCCCGAAACCGAAAACTTCTAAGCCGAAACCTGGAGAAGGAAGTCCAGCCCAGAAACTAGTCCCGTAACCTGAACTTATTAACCGAATCCTTTAACCAAACCCAGTTCACCGCATACCTGAAAATCCTAGAAATCCAGTCAACACTGATTTAGCCTGGGGCGACCCGCGTTTTAACAGTGTAATCCAGTAATTGCTTTCCGTTCAACACTGACTTAGCCTGGGGGAACCCGCGCTTTCGTTTAGTGTAATCCCACCTTTAGTTATCTCGAGCATTTACAACGTATTTACGTATTTTCTCCTGACCTGGAAAACACCGCATTGAAAGTAGTTTAAAGAATTTACTACGGATATGTACTATTTCGTTAGCCTGGGGCGACCCGTGCTTTCGTTTAGTGCTCGCTTTAATAATTCTAAACAAATTGACAATTCCTGCGACAACCCAAACATCAACACGCCGCTATCGACCGGAGAAAACCACTGCAACGCCTATAGAATTCGCATCACTTATTTTATTCTAGTTATAGGTAACCTGAACGAATTTCCTTTATTGCTAGGTAACCGAGAACACGAGTCCAGGGATCTGCTTCAATCCAGTTGCTGCGAGTAACCCCGTTTAACTTCTATTGTAATAATAAAAATTTATTAATTGTTAACAGCCGTGGCCTTCAGTGAAGCGAGCGTGTAGCCCAGTATATATATTTATATATTTACATCCAGTATTTTAATTTGAGGTAGAATTGTAAATAAATAGGAATAAAACTGTTGATCCGATAAATTATTTTATTCCCAGTGAGCCCTGGCTCTGAGTTTACCCGGCACCAGGTCCGGACTATTACATTATAGACAATTATGCGGATTGATTAATAGCGATAACGATTCGGTTCGGCGTTACCGTTTACATTTGACGCGTTGCTTAAGCTGACTTAACGCTAGACTTTGCGTCATATCAACAGCTTCCGGAAATCCGTGAGTTACCCGTGGGTAATAGTTCGGTGTTTTAGGTCTGTTACGCAAAGTTTTGTCTTTTGTCATGTTGTTACTCCTGTGGGCGCTATTGTGAAAATTTTTTTTGTAACAGTCACCGTTGACTTATTTGGCCCCATTTCTTGAACACTTGTTTCTATACGCCTTTAGACGTTTAAACCACACTGATAAGAAGTGAATATTTGAATAACAGTTTATTTTATGCAAGTACAATAAATAACAAATTAAACAAACTTAAACGAAATAAAGTATAAAGAGGAATGTTGTGTTGGATCCTCGTGGGGAGATTATAAAGAAGTCGTTCCTCGTGATGCGGGGGCAGTTTACCGTCGGTTTCCTACAAATGTTGACTCTACCAGTACCAGCTTTTTGAATCCTCTTGTTCAACATCTGGTAGTTCCGTCGAAGGTCTGTCCTTCTGTCCAACTTCCGGTAGTTTTGTCGAAGGTCTGTGAACGTTTCACACAAAGCGTGGCTGCACATCCCTACAGAAATTTGTGGTCTTTATACCAGCAATGACAACTCTTATATTCTCATTACGGTTGCTATAATATTTAATTTATGCAATAACACATTTATCACAAACACACAAAATTACAAGATGAAAAACATTTATTACTATTTTACTTTTGCAATGGGCAACTGTTGCTTATTAACATAGAAAACGAGAAATTTCTCGAATGAGTTGATCCGTAGCAGAGTTGGTACTAGTACTAAAACTGAAGATACAAACCCAATAAATTGAATCATTGAAATATATTAAATTGCAAATTAAAGTAATTGCTAAGTATAAGAACAGCATTTAGGTTTAGTGTAGTTTAGAAGATATGAGCCCAGACCAGTATTACCTACCGCGTATTACGTAATATGAGAGAAACTTTTGTATTAAATGCCTTAACATGATGTTTAGCAATTTCATTCTCGCTGCAGCACTGTAGTCACGTGAAACTAAACCAAAAGTAAAGCAGTATATAATAGTTCACAGTTTTGTCAATATAGGTTGTTCAAATGACGATCAAAAAGCTGTAAGTCTCTGTGCAGGACACTAGCGCGTACATAGTGTGTTCCCATCGGTCGTCATGGAGCAACGAATGAATATCAAACTCCAACAGAAACGTATGACATGTGAAAAACTGTTTAAGGTGATAACACTTTCAGTCGTACTATTGTGTTTGAACGGTTAAACCGCTTCAAAAGACGGACATGGGCATGTTCGAAATTACACAAAAATTGGGCGTTCTTCCGAAATGTAATTTCGATCGCAAGAGTTCCTATAATTGTAGCAATAGATCGCCGAATGCTCGTTTCATGGGTGTTTCAGCATAATCCAAAGACGAAGTACCAGAACATGCAGAAAATCATCGTCAAGACCTAACCTTCGGCAAATCTGTTCTCGAAGGGAAATGATTTAAGGGCGTATTAAATGCAGTTTCTTCCGAATCATCTGCAACTGTTTGTAATAACTTATAGAAATTTGTGATAAATTTACTAAAGTAAATGTAGATTATTTTGAATAAATATCAAACATGATTCTGCTTACTTACAGTTCGATGCCGTTTAAATTTGCGGGTGGCGTTCAGCAGTACCAACTACCGCAACGCTTGAACTGTTATGTCACTCTTTTTCTAGCCTCCTAAGTCGCATAGGCTATTGGAGTGAGCGTAAGTCTTGCAGAACGTTGCAGTGTAGGTTATGAAATGCACAGCGATTACGCGTTAAACAAAGAGAGATAGCACTTACAGAGCTCAGCGTTTCCAAAACTATTAAAGTTATCACTTATTTGCATAAATTTAATGTTAATCTTATGTATATTAATTAATAAATTTAGTAGCAGTACTGTTAAAAAGTTATAATTTTTAAAAATTATATCTGCGTATGTATATCACGGCATTTTTGGTGAAAAAGAACAGCATATGTGGTTGAACTATGATTCATGCCAGTAAACAAATGTTTACATTTTAACTAATTATCTAATATCCCACTAATAGGTAAGCAATTATCCTAATGCACACAGTGCAAACTAATTTTCCTCAAATGTTTAGTGCAGTTGCTGTTTAATTAGCAGACTGGCAGTTTGTTGGCCATATTATTGATGCGGCTGTGTTTATTATATTGTGAGTGAAAAGTTATTGATTTGCAATGGCCACAAAACTAGGTTACTTATCCTTGCAACTATTTTGAAGAACATCAAAATGGTGGATCTTTGATATCTGTTGCTAAAATTCAAGAAAGAGTTCCCGTAGCTGCAAATATAAGCCTACGTTCCGTAGCGACGATTTGTAAGGACGGTCAAGAAGACTTACTTAGTGGACCTAAGAAGCGGTTTAGGAAGAAAGCCAAATCTGCTGATGTGGAGGAAAATGTAAAAGCCGACGTCCGGGATGTTATTTACAACTTTTACGCCACCAGGCACTCTTAGTTCATACGCGTAAAGGCAACCGTTTGCCTTAAAATGCTTGTCCCAGGTTTTGGGTAGTCGTTACGACATACAATTATCAGGT
The DNA here is from genome assembly GCA_014611495.1 of Limonius californicus. Classification (NCBI taxonomy): domain Eukaryota; kingdom Metazoa; phylum Arthropoda; class Insecta; order Coleoptera; family Elateridae; genus Limonius; species Limonius californicus. The sequence goes on along the minus strand of JABXWE010002379.1, from coordinate 9,224 downwards.
AGCCATGATCGCAAAAACAATGGGTAGTGCTTGTGACCTACAGTAAAGAACAATGCTAAGTCAATTAAATACTTTAGTGTTACAGAAATTGTATTTTTAATTTCTGTTTTGTTTACGAAAATGCGTCGACATAACGAATGTCCAGGAATTTTCGTAAACACAAAACAGAAATTAAAAATACTATTTCTATAACACCAAAGTATTTAATTGACTTAGCATTGCTCTTTACTGTAAGTCACAAGCACTACCCATTGTTTTTGCGATCATGGCTATCCGATAATTGCACGTCGTAACGACAACCCAAAACTTGGGACAAGCATTTTAAGGCAAACGATTGCCTTTACGCGTATGAACTAAGAGTACCTTATTTTTGTATTTTTTAATTCTCTTTCAGAAAATAAAATAAAATTTTAAAACTTTCTACTAATAACAAAGTTAGAGCTAAAATAAGATTTCAGTGGTAGGTTAAGTGCCTCTTACGGTCAAGTCTGGTTAATGAAAATAATTCTGTCACTGTATTGCATAACGGTAAGTACGTGTACCAAATGTCAAAGAAATATCTTTAGATTTGTGGAAATTACAATAAAAAGATAAAATAAAAAATTGAACTTTAAGGCCCTATAACTTCTTAAGGAAGGACTTTCTGCCTAAGGTATATTAAGTTTAATCGGTTTATTTTAACCTAAAGAATCTATGACTAAACGGTGGCCCATTCTTTCTGAGACACCCTGTATAGGAATTAAACTATTTAATAGTATTAAAACCAAGCGCAATTTGTATGTCGCCGCTGGTTTCTTGAGCTCCTGGGCGCTCATCTTAGTTCGGCCGGTTATTTCATTTACCTGTGAACTTTTGACCCGCAAATTTAGACGGCATCATACTTAGTTTGTGTTTCTTTTAATGTACGAAAATAGAATTGTCAAGGATACAAATAGCTTACTAAAATACTGTAATTATTTAAATAGTTCCGTTATACATCAGTGTACTTAGTTGTGTCGCTATAATGTTTAACTTTAAGTTAAGTATCAACGATATCTGCAAAAAATTAACAAGCATCTTTCACTGAACACTGGTTTTCTAAGTATTCATTCATCAATTCATAAAATTATCTCTAAGATGCCCTTTTTTATACCAAAATGTATTTTAATAAGTCATTAAAAGGCACCAGTTGCAAGAAACATGCCTTAGTTTTTCGATAACACCTTTTTCTTAATCTTTTTATTATTTTTTTCTATGGCTAATGTTAAAATGTTGTTATAGCAACTCTTTTGAGTAGATAAAGTATCACTTTAACCGCAAGGGTAGATAAAGTAACACTTTAACAGCAAGGGTAGATAAAATGTTTTAACTTTTTTTATTCAATTATATTTACAAATTCAAACACATTAATTCGAAAGATTAACAACAAGTGTAATTTTACAATTAACATTATTAGTTTTCTTCTTCTTGTGTTAATTCTTTTCCGTACATTTCGTATTCACTTCGTACACAAAACGCAAAAATACTGAACACTCCACAAAAACCAGAATGTAAAATTTGTTTGACATTTGTTGACAGAGTAATTCATATCCGTAGTAACGGACCAACACAGTTGCGATTTTTGTGCCAAAAATTACAATTTTCTTTGAAATTTTATTTTTCACCTGAATTTGAAGTCTTGCTATAGAAAAAAATGTTGTATTGCACACGACGATAAAATCGCATTATCTTCTCGAGCGTAATTAGCGTCTCGACTGACGTCTCGACGCTAAAAAACACTCTCAAAGATAAACTACAATTTGATCGTCTTGTACAATAATAGTTATTTATTGTTAATAATAGTTATTTATTGTACAAGACGATAAAATTGTACTTAGTTATTTATTGTTAATAATAGTAATATGCAATGCAATAATAGCAATATGTTTCTATGTTCGTAGAAGTATTTTTTTAGGAATAATCAACTTGTCATAAAAATTTAGATACGACATATACAGAAAACAAAATTCAGTGTGTAAACCGCTTTAAGAAAGTGGCAGCAGAAAGAAAAAAAGCAAAAAGTTTGATGTGTTATGAACAAACAATCCATGCATTAACAAAATAGCAATATTTTGGACGTTCCATTAAAATCAAACAAGGAGAGAGCATTCAGATGGATGTAACAATATTGCAATCAGCAGGGCGTTCTATTACAAACACAGAGAAGAGTGAGCAGAATGCAAAAATGTTGAAAATTACAACAATTTATTCCTGATTGGTTAATTACGTATTCTAAAATTTGTGCAAATTGGTTCTAGTAATTCAAAATGTATTTTACAGTATCCAGAGATAATGATAAGTAGCAATTTTAATGATCGATGGCGTAATGCCCAACTATAGCAAGTATAAATAGACAGGCATATGTGTAAATAAATACCATCGTCAAACTTCTTTTCAAAATTAAGTTTTACGTTGGATTCGTCGAAACGAAAGTTTTAGTTATGCCCGAGAATTCCAATCAATATTCGCGTGCTTACATAATCAATAGTTTACATCAATAATGACTGCTTACAGCATCTCGTACATCATTGCTTATGTTAACGCAGAACCGATTCATGATATTAAAAATAGGATGTAATAGATCAACTGAACTATACCGCAAAGCAATAAATATATTAAAGATGTACTTGGATTTACATAACGAGTTAGATGGTTTCCCTCTCTAATCACATGGTTTAGCTTGCCGTTGACGCTATACTCGTTAAAATCCCTCTTCGTATAGAATAACGAATGTATATTATCCACTCTATGGTTACACAAACTAGTAATAAAAAAATTCCAGTACTTTAAAGACATTTTCAGTTAATCATAAATATCTGTTGCCTGCCATAATAAAGTTTGCATAATCTAACTATGGTTAAACAAATACTGTTCTTGGAAATATATGAAAAGGAACTGAAGTTTCTAAACCATTGACATACGAATACAATCTATTGTTAGGCAGTGGTATTTGTTTACTGTGAATATTACTTAAATATACGGTCAATAAATAAATATTTGCAAAAATATACTTAGCTTCGGTCGGTTCTCAGTAACATCCGGGAAGGATTATAAAGGCTTGAATGAGAGGTCGCGCAGGCAAGTGTTTCTTGGAATGTGAAGGAAAAACAAGGGGTGTGTTAAGAAGGGTCACCAACGGCAGTCTGAAAAAGGCAGTGTTGTTGGTCGCTAGGCGAAGCTTGCATATCTTTGGCGTAATAACTAATTAACAACGTTTGCAAACCTACTAACTGATTGCGATGCGAAGCAAGGTGCGAATTTGGTGTTACCAATTATGTGATTATATACAAAGATGGGCTGCAATGTCAATATCAGCTACTACAAGCAGTGGCGTCACTGTCGGGGTTATCATTTATATTCCATGAACTGTTTAAATGTGTTTACCCGAATGGTTACGTGTTATTTACTTGTTATTATATGTGGTTTACAAGCACTGGGTCCTATTATTGTTATTATACAAGATTGGTGTGTCTATGTAAGTAGTTGTTGACAACAATAGCGTAGTTAACATAAGATATAAGAATATAATTAGCTATATGAGTAGCAATGATTGGGAAGGTAGTCAACTGGCAGAAGTTACCTCGTGAAGGCACCTAGTTTGAATTATTATTATTATTATTATTATATTATGCATGATTCATCGATGATAGGAGGGAATCGGTTGACTTTTACGTGGGGGAAAGGTCGCTAATTATACTCTCCCCTTCTCATCTGGGCCTGAGGGGGAATGCCCCTATGCGACTCCTGTGAGTTACCTCGTTCCTTCTGGAGGTTGGTGTACCAGAAGGTATGCATAATTGTACTAATGATTCTATGATTATAAATGGCTACGGCCACAGCAGCTGTTTGGGAAATGAGCAATCGTATCCTGTTATCATATATCAGGCCACACTTTCCACGATAGAATACCAAATGAAGCCGTCCGACAAAGATGTGAAATTCAAGACGTCGTGAGATGGGTACGAACGCGACGAAGAAACTGGAGAGATCATGTCGACAGAATGGGAAAAGGCAGATTGGCAAGATGGGCAAAGTCAGAGAAATCCAATTCAAAACGGAACGTAGGAAGACCTCCCAAACAATGGCAGGAGAACTGGACATCATCATCTTAAGACCTATAATGAGTCATTCCACCTCATGTATTGAAACGAGGCAAAAATTGAGAAAACAGGACATCGTCCTAACAATCAGAAGAAGAAGAAGAGGAAGAAGAAGAAGAAAAAGAAGAAGAAGAAGAAAAAGAAGTATCCTGTTCGAAGTCATGCTGTGGGTGCCTAAGCTGCTCTCGAAATCTAACCCCTCAGACCTCCTAAGATACCTCAAAACCCAAAACCAGGGGCTGAAGACCCAAGAATGGCGAGTTGTCAGCAACCGCGTGGAGCCATCAGGGCAGACACTGGTGCTGGAGATCGACGAAAAGTCGTTGGCGTCTCTGAAGGGCAGCAAATACCAGGCTTTTCTGGGATTAACCCAAGTGACGTTTAAGCCACTCAACCTCCCTAAGGATGCTCCAGCTCCTTCAGGCAAACCTGCAGCACAGTAGAGGAGCCTTGGCCACTCTCTCACGTCTACTAGCCTCTAAGAAGGTCAACATAGCCCTAATCCAAGAACCCTGAATCTACAAGGGCAAGATAATGGGATTTGGCCAAACCGGAGGTAACTTAATCTATGATAGAACAGTAGAAACACCAAGGACCTGCATTTATGTAGGAAATGCAATTAATATCTTACCTATGATGGATTTCTGTTCCAGAGATCTATCTACGATAAGTATAGACCTTCAGTCGCAAGGGAGCAGTGTGAAGCTTATACTAACTTCCGCATATCTCCCATACGACTCCCCAACACCGCCACCAACACCTGAGTTAGGGCGGCTAGTGAACCACTGCAAGGAAACCAGAACTGAACTGTTGATAGGGGCAGACTCAAACTCTCATCATATAGTCTGAGGCAGCAACAACACAAACAATAGAGGTGAGTCTTTACTAGCCTTTATATGTAGTAATAACCTGCATGTAATAAACGTGGGCGATAAACCCACCTTTGTAACAACTGTTATGAGGGAGGTCATAGACCTAATACTAGGAACCTCCGAAATATGCAGGAAAACAACAAAATGGCATTTTTCTAGTGAGCCAATGTTATCTGATCACAGACACGTTCATTTTGAGATATCTGATGTTGAAAAAACAGTGCTGGTGTATAGGGATCCAGGAGGACCGATTGGAACTCCTACAGGGCAGACCTTAAGGCAGATATCGAGCCCAACATAAACACGGCTTGTAACAATCCCTTTAAAATTGAGGCTGTAGCAGATCAACTACAAAAATTTATCCTAACCTCATATCAAAATAACTGTCCACCAAAGAACATAACCACTGACAAAAAGGTGGGGTGGTGGAGCAGTGACTTCGCTAAAAAGAGGAACTTTGCTCGGAAACTCTTCAATACAGCGAAAGCAACAGGTGATTGGGACAAATACTCTAGAGCCCTCACCGAATACAATAAAATGGTAACAAAGGCTAAGAGGGATTCGTGGAGGAAGCTCTATCAAGATGTTGAAAACACATCTGAAGGGGCAAGACTCCACCGTATCCTCGTTAAAGAGCCCCTAAATCCTGTAGGTGCTTTAAAAAACCCTCAGGAAACTGTACTGCAACTGGCAAGGAGACTGTGGAGCTTTTGCAACAAAATCACTTTCCAGGATCAGTAATAATAACCCAGCCAAATCCCATTCAAAACTTTAATAACTCGTTCCACAGAGCTGCAAGAGAAGATTGGAAAATGGCTAACTGCGTAATCAACCACGACAAAGTAAATTGGGCTATCAACATCTTTAAACCCTATAAATCTGCCGGACCTGATGACATCCTTCCAGTTACTAGAAGGGAAGGAAGTCCTAATACCAGTGTTGTGCAGGATATTTCGAGCTAGTTTGGCCCTAGGGCATATACCTCAAACCTGGCGACCTGTCAAAGTGGTCTTCATACCAAAGCCGGGTCGAAATTCATACGCCCAAGCTAAGGCATTTAGACCAATAAGTCTATCATCGTTCATTCTGAAAACGATGGAGAAACTGGTAGAAAGGCATATAAGGGAAGTGGCCCTCATAGAGAAACCTTTACATCAAAACCAACATGCTTACCTTCCAGGAAAATCATGTGAAAGCGCTCTCCATAGCCTGGTAAACATGATAGAGCGCTGTCTACAAAACAAGGAAATCGCTTTAGGAGCCTTCCTTGACATAGAGGGGGCCTTTGATGATAACATCTCCTTTGAATCAATGATTCAAGCGGCCAAGAGACATGGTATTGACGACACCTCATGTAGGTGGATAAAGAACATGCTACAAAGCCGACAAGTACAAGCCACATTATGTGGCGAAGAGATAGAGGTGTTTGTAATCAGAGGATGCCCGCAAGGAGGGGTACTATCCCCCTTACTTTGAGATCTGGTTATAATCGAACTCCTCACAAACCTGAATAACAATGGCTACTTTACCCTTGGCTATGCAGATGATATAGTCGTCCTTATAGAGGGTAAATACGGCAATATAGTCACAGAGAGAATGCAAACTGCTCTGGATAAGGTCGAGGCATGGTGCAACAAGGAAAACCTTACAGTAAATGATGCAAAAACCAGCCTTTTACCATTCACTAGGAAGAGAAATCACGGAGGCATAAATCCTCCGAAACTCTTCGAAGAAACCTTACAAATCAAGGGGGAGGTCAATACTTAGGTGTGATTCTAGACACCAAATTGACCTGGAACCAACACTTGCTAAGGACCACTAACAAGACAAAAACAACCTTGATGATGGCAAGAAGAGCCTTTGGAAATAAATGGGGATTAAAATCAAAAATGGTACATATTGGCTTTACACAATGGTGATAAGACTGACAATAACCTATGGCTCACTAGTATGGTGGCCCAAGGTAAATCAAAGACAAACAATAAACCAGCTTCTTAGTGTACAAAGGCTGGCTTGTCTCTGAATAATTGGAGCATTCAAAAGCACTCCGACAGCAGCACTAGAAGCTCTCCTGCAACTTCCTCCTCTTGACATAATAATCAAGGGTGAGGCATGTATGGGAGCGTATCGCCTAAACTGCACGGGTAATTGGAGAAGCACCCAATACGCTTGGGGACACTCCAAAATAATAAATATGGTATCTGACCCAAAATTAAAAATGGGAACGGACTACATGTTAACAAAATACTCCTTTCACAAACCCTTTGAAGTACGGATAAACCGTGAAGAGTGGGATTAAGGGAACCACCAGACACACAGACGGTTCACGCACGAGCAACGGAACCGGAGCTGGCGTATACGGCACCAGACCAAGATATAGTACCTCCTTATCTCTGGGCCAAAATGCCACAATATTCCAACCTGAAACCTATGAAATTCTAGCAGCAATAGAAGAGAACATAAGAAGGGGCTATACAAATAAAACCATCCTTATTGTCTCTGACAATCAGGTAGCTTTGAAAGCACTGAACTCAAACCAGATTAAGTCAAAACTTGTCTGGAACTGCCTTGGTAGTCAAGTAACACTGGAAAACTCTAATAAGGTAAAATTTGTGTGGGTGCCAGGACATAGAGGCATAGAAGGAAATGAAAATGCAGATAAACTAGCAAAACTAGGATCTGAGACACCGTTCACAGGACCTGAACCTTTGGTCGGCCTAAGTAAACGAACAGTGAGAGGAGCAGTCAACGAATGGATCGTAGCCAAACATTCGGAACACTGGAGACTCTCACTTCGACAAAGACAAAGTAAAACTATGATGGGTAACCACCCCCACAAGCTTACCAAAACAGTCCTACAACTTAGTAGGACTCAAATTGGAGTAGTGACAGAACTCCTAACGGGACACTGGTACTTCATACAACACCTCTACAACATAGGGCTATTCAACGAAGAACCTATATGCAGACTGTGTGGCGAGGAAGACGAAACAGCCTCCCACATAATATTCCAATGCGAAGCCCTAGCTCGTAGAGGATACCAAATCTTTGAGGGTACTTATCCCAACGAGATACAACCGCAAGCCAGTCTGATCAATAAACTCCTAGACCTGATAAAGGCGACGGACCTACTTGGCAGCGACTAGCGATTGAAGGAGATGCAGAATAGGCCCAAGAGGCCGCAGTGTTAAAGGGCAGACATAACCCTCCCCGTTATCAATCAATCAATCAATCCAATCCTGTTCGAATCCCAATCCAGCGGTAGGAGAATGGAGGACCCTCAGGGATCGCTGTTAGGATATTAGATAACGGGTAAAAATATGAGAAGAGTCAAGCTCTGATAGTTGCTTTGCAATAAGACCTAAAGGTATATAATTTGGGAAAATCGATATTAAATATTTTGTTGGGTGGATTATTTCGTAAATTTATAGGGATGGTTTACGGTGCACGAGCACTGCGTTTTGGGAACATTGAAATATCAATTAAATCATTTAATCTAATTTCTGAAGTCGTAAGATTTCGAACTGCAAGAGGCAAATCTATATTTTTATAAATATAAGGTAATGTAGAAGCAAGACAATTTCTATTTTTCAGCTATCGCGTTAGTGAGCTTTAATGGTTTAAGGCTACACTTTATTTCAAGGTAATTTCCATTTAACCAAACTTGTCTTAATGCTAAAATTATTATAAATGTTAAATATTTTTTGTCACACTATTAAAAAAAACTTTGATTTAGGAGACTCGGATGAATGCATTATCGTGTTGCGTCCTTAATTTTGTTCCTTATGTGTACTTCTATAAAAAATATATAATACAGTGTGCTTATTTAATAGCTCCTCCTGAATCAATTAGTCCTTGTTAAAACGCACTTTTATAACTTTCACATTAGAATATTGCAATGTTGGAACGAAGTTAGCTTTATAACGTTTCTTCGTGGTTTGCTCAAGTTCTTTCCATTTCATCATCTTTAAAATCGTTCAAGTGAACTATATAAATTCGCTGGCCCTTCAGTTCTGTATTTTCATCATAGAACCCTTAACATCCCACGCGAAAGTTTCCAAACAAGAAGTAGACATGATTAAGTTTAATTTTCAGAGATTTGCAAGTTTGTACTAGTTTGAACTCAGCAACTTATTTCTCAAACAAGTCAGCCCTTGTTCGCTAAACACGATATTAGTCAGTTAATTAAGATTGCTAGAGTTACGAAGTCCATACATTGGCAACACATGCAAAT
>JABXWE010002378.1:0-13649 GCA_014611495.1 Limonius californicus | reverse complement strand
AAACAATATATCTGGCGCTGTTGACGAAAGGATTTCTAGGAAATGTGTTTGGACGCCGTTAGTAAACATGTCAAACATTAGATTAAGTTTCGAAAGTGGCCTCCCATAAATTTAATTTTCGAAAACAATGAAAATTGTAATCAACATAAGAATGGCAATTAAAATAGAATTTTGATTCCTATGAAGCGGCAATTAAAATATGACTTTAATTCAGATTAAGTAGCAAAATCAAACGAACATAATAGTCTGCCGCACCGAGGGCTCTGAACGGTTTCTCACATGAAGGTTTCCAGCACTGTTAAGAAGAATGAATGACAGCATGCTGGAATCGTTGTGTTCAGTTCCAAGGCAATCACTTTGAAGGTGATCGAGCGTAATTGTTTTTCTCATTAAAAAGGAATTTTTTTTAAGCGTTCTCTTTACTTTTGGGACGCGTCTCGTAGGTAAAACGTAAATGATTCATTCCGTTAACCAGTAACAATTTCTATCTTATTAACCGATCTTAATCCGGTTAATTCTTTTAAAACTGTCATACGGTGAAGAAGTTCTATTGTCGTTATTGATTCGCTAAGTTAATTTTTGTTCTAATGAATAAAAGAGCAATACATGTTACAGGGAGTGTTGCCACAATAAGTTAGCTTTGCGTGTTTTATTTTTCTGATTAAAATAACAAGTTCTGTTTTCATTTACTTATGTAAAAAGAAACAAACATATTATACTTAAGAAAATTGTTAATCAGATTCACAACTTTAACTTTCTGCGTCGTAAACCAGATGACACATAACTTTTTGTCTCTGTGTACATTCGTATTATTTTGAGTGATGAAATTTGAATTTCATATTACTTGCGGATATTAGAAGCCACCACTAGTGTACGTAACTCTCGATGGTGTCGGAAATGCCAAACAAATCACCTTAAAACTTTTGTCAGAATTACCAAATCCATTAAATAAAATCAGCATCCCTTATGCTCGTGCTCCACTTTCAAGATGAAAGCATATTTCATGCAGCTTGTTTAGGAGCTCCCGAGCTGGCAGTTCAAAACGCAAAAAGGACACAAAATGGATAGTAGGAAAGAGATTTTTATCTAGCAAATATTGCACTAGAAAACAACGTACATGCATAAAATGAATGTGTCTTGCAAAGCACTCAAGGAATTTCTCAATATGCATATTCTGTGTTGGCAATATGAAACTTATATTCTCTGCTATGGGCTACTTTCTCCTCCGTCTTATTTAAACCTGTAAAGGAACTAAATAAACTATTCGATTGTTCATGTCGCGTGTTTTACGTTGAATTTAAAATTCAAAGTTAAATGCACTTGCGTGATATATGAGGGAAAATTGAAATAATTCAGGATAATTTCGGTGTGTACGACTCGCCTTTTCTCTACTTCGTGCACTTAATGCTAGGAGTTTTGCTGAAAGTGCGTGCTGCATGTTGGGCTTTCCACTTGTTTTACTCTAAAAACGTAATCACTAATTCAGAGTTTTCTTTAGAAATAATTCTATTTTTGTATGTTTCATCCTAAAACATTCAATGTTTCCCTAATCAATAAGAAGAATAGTAAACCTCAATATCTATGACAGAGATAAAATTTTTAACAGCTTTTTCACTTTTGGCCTATTTAGTATGCTTTAATATTTAAGTATTTGATTAATGATTATACGACAAACTGGGCCCAAGATAGATGCTTCAATTTTAATTTTAAAGTAGATAGTTCTACTTCTAAAAAAACATTTCCATTTTAAACACAGAATTTAATAGATTAAACGTATAATCTTCTATTGCTATACTAGAATCTTCTGTTTGAAAAACGCAAATATCTAAAATTTTTGCTTTATCCAAAAAATTGCTAAATTAAAATTTTAACTGCAAATTTCGGTGTTTGGCTTACAAAACTACAAAGTCCTTCTTTACAAATAAATCATTTTTAAATTAATTGCAGAAATTTCTTCATTGAATATGTCGAAATATCTGATACGAACGTAAGTTTTCATAATTAAAAAGTACGAATTTTTATTTTTAAGTTATGAAACGTTAATAGAGAGATTTTTCTTGAAAACTCCTGGCAATTACGTATATCCTTTAACCTTCTTTTGACTAGAATATACTCAATACATGCAGTAATTTAGATGTAAAACAGAAAATTTTAAATATATATATAAAGTGATTTATTAAAAAGTCAATTGTAGTAGCCTAGGGATTGTCCCGTCTATATTAAGCTTTAGAATCTGAAAATATGAAAATTGTAACAGAAAGAAAGAAATCTTGACGAAAAACCTGTAATTTACTTACCTTAATAAATTACAAATCAGTTGCAACTAAGTACTTGTGCATTTTCACATTTTGTTGGGCCAAAATTTTTAACTACCTGAACTGTCACACAGTTTGACATACTGGTAAATGTCATTCAAAACTCATTACAGCTGACTGCAGACGGAATAGCTCTTTTCCTAGGCTTGCTGCAATTGACTTTTTAAAAAATCACTTTGTATATACTGTTATAATATTATGGCACCTGAATCTAATAATTTAAGTTAAGTTTTTGTTATTCAATGAATGATTTTCTTTGATCAAAACATTCTTAATTATATAGAAATAATGAACACTAAAGTAAAAGCAGAAATTTCTGATTTAACAGTAGATTTCTTGTCAAACCAGAATTTTGAAAAGCAGATAGTTCTAATTGAAATTTGAATTTTCGCCTTTTTGAAAACTGTAAATGGAAAACAGAAATGTTCAGCTCAGAAAAAAATTTCTTAATTTATTAACTATACGACAGTTTATTGTTCTTGATAGTATGAAATGCAAACGTTTCTACTTCTAAAGCAGAATTGTGTATATTTTAAAGCAGATGTTGCGGAACATGCTGAAACCAAGTATTCCATTTTTGAGTAGAAATTATAGGCTTACGAAAGCAATTTTTTTTATTTTCTAGTTTAAAAGTAGAATCTTGTGGTATAAATGTTTAGTAGAAGTTTGATGTAAATATGCAGTTCTACATTTAAACTAGGAATATTAACTAATCATCATCATCAGCATCATCATCTGGCATGGAGCTGACTCGAGGGTTACTCCTAGATTACGCCTGGACCACCCCATGCCAGTAGGTGGGTAGGAATTTAATGGATAGGGTGGTATCGAGTGGGGTATTGCACAACGTTAGCATCTCTGCAATGCATACCCCAAGACACCGCTGCTGCAACACCAGGTAGTTAGTAAACTACGCATCAATTGAATTTTTGCGTAGGTAACCGAGACCGTTATGCGATTATGCATTTGAGCCTAATAACTTTGGTATCAAAGTTTCACATTGTTCTTATTTCACATCTATCTACTGCTCTAAGGCTACAGATTGCACCTATCTTACTTTCCTAATAACTAATAAACTATTTAATATTTACTCCCAAACATATTTAAACTGTCCTTTATGCGATTATGCCTTTGAACCTAACAGTTTTGGTATCAAGTTTTACATTGTTCGAATTTATTATCTATCTATTGATTAGAGGTGACAGATTGCTCCGATCTTAGTTTCCTAATGACTAATTAACTGCTTAATATTTACCGCACTGATTACAACTCTTTTACCATTCAGTTGGAAGTTCAATTCTGGATTGTATTTCCTGTTTTTCCCTAACCTTTCCCTCTGCAGTTGACAGATAGATATCCATCGTTTAGTTTCCCACTGGTACATGTTTCGTTTCTTTTCCTTTGTTTTCCCCCTCCTCACTCTCATTCTTCTTCTTCTTCTCCATTAGCCTGTTCTTCTTCAGCCGATTCTTGATCGGATTCTTCCATTAGTGCGTAGATTCTTCTTGGCTCTCTTAGGATATCCTCTTTTCTTCGTGCCCATTTCTCCCATGTCTGTTTAGGTATGCCCGTGTTTTGGATGTCCCTCTCCAATGATGTATTCCACGTGTAGCATGGTCTTCCGATCTTCCTTTCCTCTGTTTGCATGGCATGCGCTTGCTGTAGAGGATGGTTGGCTGGTCTTCTTAGGATACGTGCCCAATATTTGAGTCTTCATGTGGTGAGCCGTTTCGTTATTGTTTTCCCTTCTAGAATTTCTTGAGCCGTCGAAGTGTTTTCTTCCCCTGTGGTTAGTTGAAATAGTTTGAGAATTTTCTTTTCCATCCTTCGAAGTGCCATTCTGTTTGCTCTCGTGCTTCTCTTATTACCAGTTCCACATTACCACCACCCTTAATGTTTGACCTAAAATACCCCTAAAATACTCTACTTACAAGTAACTGTGAAAAACAGAATTTTTTTCTAATCACTATAATACTAAACGTGGCTGTTTGGGGTCTTTTATTTGTTTTCCCGGATCTGCGCACTAAATTAAATTAAATTAAAGGAAATTAAATTAATTGAAATTAAATGAGATTAAAGTTTACAAATCGTTTTTTACTTTTAGATGTTATAAATGCCTAGACCTAAAATGTCCTTAATATGCTCTACTTTACAGTTAAATGTGAAATATTCTCAATTTCTTGCTTTAATCTCGATTGTAACTTATCTTATGTTGACCCCTTTTCAAATCAAAAAAATACTAAACGCGACTTTTGCGGTCTCTAATTTGGCTTACCCGGATCTACGCTTTAAATTAAATTAAGGGAGATTAATTTAAATTAAATTAAAAGAGATTAAGGAGAATAAAGTTTCGGATCGTTTTTGTGCTTTTAGAAGTTACGAATACCTAGACCTAACGTACCTACTCTACATTTAAACGTGAAGTATTCCAAATTTTTGCTTAAACCTCGTTCGCTATATTATCTTATGTTGACCCCTTCTCAGCTTTTTAGCCCATCCAATTAATACTAAACGCGACTATTTGCGGTCTCTTATTGGCCTACCCGAATCTCCGCACTAAGATAAATTGCGGTAACTTAAATTACCTTAAAATAAATGAGATTAAATTTTACAATTCGTTTATTACTTTTAGAAGTTACAATTTCCTGGATCTAAAAAATCCCCAATTTTCTCTAATTTGCAAATAAATGTGAGATATTCTTAATTTTGGGCTTTAATTTCGTTCCTTAGATTATCCTGAGTTGACCCCCTTTCAGCTTTCCAGCCAGTCAGAAAAATACTAAACGCGACTATTTTATTCCAATCAGGAATGAGTCCCTTGATTGAAATTACGCTTGACTGCCTGTTGCAACCCAGAAATATTTTTCTTGGAAATTGGCCCCAGCCAGCAGTATTATCCAGGATTTAAATTTTTATGGCCATACACCACGAATTTCAGTTTTTAGTTGAGACGGCTTGTAAAAAGGTCTCTACCTGCTTCCCACTCTTGTCGTTTTTACCCAAAATGCGCCTCCAGATGCCTATCCGCTTGTACAGTCTTACATTCACTCGCTACAAAATTCCCCAGTTTTCATTTCTATTTTTAATCCTATTTCACTTTTTTAATTCTATTAGACTACAAATACTACAAAAGACTACAAAAGGCTCCCCAAGCATTCAATCACCTAGCTTTTACTGCTTTTCCCTCCGTCTTGTTGTTTTCTATGTCGATTGTTAATCTCTCACCTTTGATAGTCGTCAGGTAGAGCCGGTAGTATTCCTCCTTCCTCCCCTTCCAGGCTCGTACACACACGCACTTGAAGTTGATAGATAGTTTGCACCCAAAATATTTTTTGTAATTGTAGTAATTGTAATTTGTGTTTATGCTGATATTAAATATTGTTGCTGCAATTGGATTTATTATTTATTGTTTCCTATCATTGTATTCTTTTAGTAACAAATTAAGTAAGTAATAAACTTGGGGCCCGACTAACCAATCGACATCTGAGTCTCGCCGATCAATTTCGCCTGAGAGCGCCCAAAGCACGTCCGTTCCCGAGCTCGTCGCCAACGCAAGTCCTTTAAACTGGAAATATTAACTAAAATTATTTAAAAAATAGAAGATTCTGGTATTCAGTTATAAACCTGATAACTAAAAATTTCTAGTTTTGCACTGGAAAATTCGGCTTGTCAGTTAACACGACTTTACAGTTGCATATTTTTGCTATAAAAGTAGACATCGCCTGTTGAAAAGCAGAATATTCTAATTTAAAAGTAGTTGTTTAAATATACAATCTAAAAGTTATATAACTTTTATGTTTGCGTATAAATTATTTTAAATCTAAAATATAATTTTTTATTTTAAACAAGGAGGGTAGAATACATTTAAACAATTCCTAAGTTGCATTTGTACAAAATCTAATTGAGAGGAGTTCCTATTTTCTGAATGAAGACAAGCAAACTTCCAAAGCTGCAAGAATTTCTATACCTACAAAAAGAAGCTTTTAGTAGGAAACACGCTTTAACTAAAATGTGAATATATTATTAGTAATTCTGGAGCAATTCCTACTTTTAAACAAAACAATGTGAATAACTTCTCCTGCTGCTCTAAAACTTTTTCTATTTACTGTAGCATATATTATTTTAAAAGTGGAATTCTATAGTTCAGAACTACACATTTCGGAATCCTTTAATATAGTATTTAAAAGTAAGTTTTCTTCTAATTTCGACGAACTTTATTCCAACTTTGAATAGGGTACATTTTTTTAATAATAGTTGATACTTAGAAAGTGATGTTTCTCTACTGGAACTAAAAATAGTTTTCTTTAGCCAGAATTTTCTGCCCTAAAGGGGAAACTTTTTATTATAAAACCGAAATCGATAGTTTAAAAGTACAGTTTTGTAAAGAGGATGGTTCTTGTCTGAATTTAGTGCACTACAGTTCAAGAGATAGATACTAATCTCTATCCATGCGCTACTTCGAACTAGCAATATATAGGTACGTGCCAATACCAGAACTCGTAATTTAAAAAGTAGACGTGCTACTATTAACCACAAGCGTCCAGCTTTTTGACATAACACTGCGGTGCAGCTAGCGCATTCACGATGGAAATTTTCTGTTTCATTTTAATGTCCAAACCAAGCCATATTTAGATCGCAATTTTTCAGATAGGCTTCGTTCTTGAGCTGAATTTTAGTTATTAGCTTAGGTATTTCTTCTGATTCAGTATGTGATGTATTATCTTCAAGACCGCAGGTCTGGGTTGAGTGATTTTCGTCAAGGTAGTAGCTTTCGAAGATTTTGCCATGTCTTTTTCTGGCCTTCCTATCTACAAAGTTGTTTCAGAGCATATATGAAACGCAATCAAAAAATATTTGTCTTATATATATTTGGGATTTACTGCGTGGAATTTAGTAATGTTTAATTGATTTCGAGCGTTTTAAGAACATATTTAAATGATTTCTATTAATTAATGCAATTTAATTAAACAAAAATATGTAATTTTAGTAAATGTAAATATTTGTTAGCTTATTAAGCATCTAATAATAACCATGTGCAATATCAAAATGTTTGTGTTTTCTGGTAGAACAATAATTTGAAATGAGATTTATTGTAATTTCAAATATAAAAAAGTTACTTGACAAAATTACGAAATTGGAATTAATTGAGTTTTTGCAATTGCGAAGTGTTTCCTGATTGGTTGCCCAAATTGGAAAATGCCTCATATTATCATTAAGTGTTGTTCATTCACTAGATTTTGTTAAAATTCATAGCATGAATAATAATTGTCCATCAAAGCCAAACCACGCACGTTCAACTATTCATTAAATGTTTTTGTAATTCTGCGATAATTGTATTTATTTGTGCAAATAAATCCTGTTATTGAAACTATTTCTGAATCAATGCCGTTTTGAAGTTATTTCTATGGCCGAAATCGTAAATATTTCCATATAAACGTCTTAACAGAATTTTAATTGCAATTCTGCATGCCTGGCGTCAGTTGGCTGTCATTTATTTAGTATAGTGTTACTATGTTCCTGCCTACAAATGATGTCAATGAATGTCAACAAGGTATGAAACGTCAAAACTTCTATCACTGCAAGAAAATATTGTATAAGTTAGTGTATTTAACTCCGACAAAACTGAGTAATTAACAACTAAAAGTGAATATAAGCAAGGAGCATCTACATGACATTAAAATACTTTAGATTATCGATCAATTTAGAAGATTTATAGTAATTTGCAGTTCGTTGGAATGTTACCTGTTAGAAGTTTAGCGGTTTATCGATAGAAGAACATTAAAGTACAATTTCAACAACAACTTTATAACAATGAAAGTAAGATATACAACAGCGAATTCTGCGGAGATCAAGATCTTGCTGGCAGAAAGAACACGAACCAATTTAAAAGAAAACTTCTTAAAAGATCACAAGTGCATTCAATGAAGGTCGATTAATTCAAAGTGTTTTGATCTTCATATTTTTGTTAAACTGTATCAGTTGGTCATAATAGTTTGTTCATTTATACAAATGCAAAGGGAAACACAGATAGGATGGTAGAGTTAATTGATTTCTCGTGTGTCAATGTTTCATTTTAAATTCAGGCTACATCCTTTCGTAATCTTTCTATGTGGTTTTGAAATTAAAGATCAAAAGATTAACAGTAAAGTTATTTGTTTATGGTAATCTCCCAGATTCGGTTAATAATTTATAAGAGCATTTTCTTATTGAATTTATTTGATAATTAGTAAGTTGTCCAATAATGGATATTTGGCAAATCAATAGTTTTAGGCGCGACAATATGGACAATAACATTAAATTAATGTAATAATAATAATATTTATTTATGTTTGGGGCGGTTTACATAAATACATACATTTTAAATCGGAAAAAAAGCCTACCAGTATACATTCAATCTAAATCCTAATGAGTATATGTTTAAGAAAACTTCTATTTTTGCAAAAACCTACATTTCCTTTCCAGAAGGCGTAAAATACTTGTTTCCGTCCTGCTATTGAATTTCTGCGGACACAGATATTGAAAGATTATTTTTATCTTCTTGACAAGCTGATCACAAAAGATCATCCTTCTCGCTATTATTTCCTCGTATCTGTTGTTGTGAGTGGCGGAAATTTAAAGTCAGCATGAAATAAACAACTCATTCAAACATAAGCCAAACTAAATCAGGAAACGAGAAAACAAATCACGGGGTAGAGAATAAAGCGAACGTATCTCTGCAGGCGGAGATGTAGCTGTAAAGTCGGTGCTTTATACACTTTACACTTCACATGCAAATCTTATGACGAAAACTTCATAAACGTATACTTTGTTGGAGTACAATATACGCGTCTGCTATGACTCTTTAGAATTCATAATAATATTTACAAAGTTCTGTTATGATTATAAACTTAATTTATTCTAGCTCTGTTGTAGATTTTCGCTTGTACTCGGTTTATGTTCGCTTGAATTAAATTATAAAGTATAAAGTACCGAACGTGATCATAGGGGCTTAAACCGTGAAATAATACCTTGCTCTTTGACGAGAACTCAGGCCAAATTTAACGTTTCCTGAGTAGCTTTGAATTCCTGCTCTGAATAGTTAACTTTTCTTTAATCCGCGAAATTCATAATCCGCGTGACTTCCCGAAGCAACATTCATCCGAATATGAGCTCTGCTTTTGATTGCTGCCGCCACGTCTGAAAACATGCAGAAGTTCAAGGTCAGAAAATTTCACATCTGTTCAGCTTTCAAACTACGGAAAGCTCTCTGTCCTAATGGCAAAATTCCCCAGAAAACTCCTCGCAAACAAAACATTCTTTAGCTTTTAAAGTAATTGCGCACTATACTTAAAGTGATGGAATTATGAAAGTTTTATTGTTGAGCCGAATTAAAAAGCTTTATCTTTAGATTCTACGTCTGGGCGCTTTTTCTTGAACAATCGCATTGAACAGTCTGGGATTTCCTCCAGAACGTAATTTACAGCTGCGGTTTTCAGATCGCGCTAGCAGTTGTGACTGTCATAAACAAATGGTGGCAGCTCCCGGTTGCCTTCGCTGCGTTTAGGTGAACCTTCGAAATGATGCCTGCATTTAATTACGCATCTGGCCCTGAGCTAAACGGGCCGTGTCGGTAAACATATGACCGACCTAGGACTCCAAATTACCCATACTTAATTCTCGGATAGGGTTTTACTACATTGTCACAAAATTCCTCGCTGGGGTTGGACTCTGAACTTAATAGTTGTTCGTTTGCGAGGGACACAGTCCAACGCTGTTATCTAGTGCAGTAGTGAAGAATTTTCGTTACGTATTGTCCTTGGAGTGCGATAAACACTTTGTGGATTGAAGTTACCGGGTGGATAGAGAGATAGAGCAGTCCCACATGACATGACGAGTTTTTGCTTAAAGCATAAGTATTATTTTTCCGGAATTTTTGTCGTTCTAGTTCAACGTTAAATTGTAGGTGCTCCTGTAGCGCTGAGGAGAACCAAGTGGTACAGTGGAGACCCATACCCGGCAGTAGGACGAAAAGAGGTGTTCTAGCGATCGTTAATGAGCAAACGTGTTTCGCTGTCGTTTCCTTGGTATCGTCACCAATTATCCACTTCTTTTGATACATTTCTAAACCGTAACAGTTACGTTCTTCTACTAAAGTAGCGGGTTCTTTCTAACGAGTTATGAGCCTCAAAACAACTATGTTGTATTCTTTAATTCATGTAATTGTTGCTGTTATAACTAATTACGATATATTACATTATATTCACTATTTATTGTAAATGTTATGCATGTTCAATTTACTGCCATTTTCTACTTACCAAATAAAAGGTGAACTTGACGTAAATGTAATCGTAACTGAAGGCGTAAACGTAGTGTAAACGTAGACATAAACGTAGACGTTAACGCCGACGTGGAATAAACATAGGGGTAAACGTAAACATAAACTTGGCGGCAGACGTTGGCGTAAATGTAGTCATAAACGTAGACGTTAACGCAGTCGTTGACAAAGACATAGACCTACGGAAAACGTAAACGTAAACGTAAACTTGGCTGCAGATGGCGCAAATGTAATCATTATTGGTATCAGCTACGAAACGAAACGTACTAGATAAGTTTATTTCATTTCGATAAATAAGCAATTGGTGCGTTTCCGTGTAAACAGCGACTACCAAAGCATAACCCATTTATTTCATATTTATTTCGAATACTGTTTGGTCAACAAGACGCGGGGATTCCTACTTGTTGGGATTATGTACTGAACTCGGGTTTATCGGAATATATGCTTGGAAAGTGTGTCACCAACGTTGCATCATAGGCTAGGGTATTCTAATAATATCTTTCCAATCATTTCGATATTCCGCTAGTCTAACATTATCCTTTAGGTTGTTACCAGTTAGGTATCTCTTTGATTTCATTTTGCCATCGTCTTGGGGACCCCTAGGTCTAACACTTTCTATTTTTCCTGGAAACATTAGTTTTTTAAATTATCATCTGTTTTACGATATACGATATTGCTGTGTTATATGAACCTTGATTAGGATAATCTAATAGAAAATTAACTTATTTAGATAACTTAAAGCTATTTTATGCTTTAAACCTGAAAAATAAATTATTAAAACCAAGTAAAGTGGGTTGATCTGGAGTCTAGCCTTCGAATTCTATCGATCGTTTTGCTTGTTCGTAGTCGTAATAATTGTATGAAGCTATTGGAGGTATTTATCAAGCTTGACTGTGAGTTTTTCACCTGTATTATGTTCGACAACTGTCAACTAACATGTAAATTTGGAGAAAAATTGACCTTTCAATTGTATGTTTTCTGTGAGTAATATTTAGATATAGGCGTGAAGAACAATTTAATATGATTTTGATAATCATAACTTGTAATATTATCAATTTAAGCTGATTTATATTTAATATGAATATGAATTTTGTTAAAAAAATAATTGACCGGCCGTGTGAGGTGTCAAAACATTCTTTTTAAATGAGGAAAATGGCCATAATGACAGTTTTGATGTAAATGATATATTCAAAAAGTTATTTAAATATTTAAGATTTGGTTAATTTGTGTTAAGTTTATTCTGATTTTCCATTAGTTGAGGAAGTCGCATGTTTTTTATAAAATGTACTAATTTTTGTTTATAGTATAATGTTGTCATGGTTACTTGTTGAAAAATAGAGTAAAGCAACGCAAACTTCCCATGAAAACTCAACGCGAAGAAACGCTCGTCTGGCGAGTCCATTAAAATTGTAATTGTATGTTTATTATATTCTGTTTGAATAAAACTGTGTTATTAAGTGTTACGGTTCAAATCAGTGCAAAATGGATAAAATTCTTTAAATTAGGCGAAAATTAAGAATCTAGGGCGGAGCGTCGGCTGTTTTTTCCGACATTTTTTGCTTGTATCTGCATTAGATGTATAAAACGTCAACAAACTTCAATCATTTACAAATTGTACGAAGGTTTTATACCTGTTAATTATTTGGGAGATATTCCCATCATATTCTGGAACTGCAACTGGAATAGCAATCTAATTCAATTTAAACTAAATTAAAACAAATAAGTAACATCGAATCAACAACAATTTGAAAAGTGAAGCAAGTTTGGGGTTAATATTTTTAATAGAAAATATGAAGGCGCAACGTATTTATGTGATTATTGGTATATTTGAACATCAGAAGTAATAAGCAGTAAATAATATTTGGGTTAATTACCTTGTGAAACGATTTTACAAATACGAAAATACTCAGTCCAAAGTTTTTCTGCGAGGAACTTAGAAAAAAACAACAAGTGATGGACTTTCGTTTTGAAGTTCAAGATCAACAAGGCGCAGGAGTGGCATTCTAATTTCATCTAGTGAATTTTACCTACACCAGAAGAAAATAAGCAAGTGCTTCGTTGTGAAAAGGTGGGTCCGTTTGAAAATTCTTCTTTAAATTAGACCTTACTATTTATTTCATGTAACTTTGTCATTTATTTGTTAAAGTTTAATTCATTTAATTCATTTCTTTGTTGCATTCATACTATATATGTTCATGTTTACTACCTTGTATCCTTCGGCTTGTTCAGTTAACCAGCGCAAAAATTTAAAGTTATACCACAGTTACCAAAATTTATATTATAAACCCTGAGATAAGAGCTCTTCTGAAGATTCTAATTGAAATGTGTCCTTTTGTGCGGCTCATATGTAGGACCCTCAATAAAACATCATAATAATATATATCCCAAGAATTGGAGTATCCTTTATTGTATTATATTTATCTGTCTATGAATTACTCCTATTTCTTGAATAACTGATTTATTGGTGCGATGCTCTGTACATTTGACTCTCCAACATCACATCTCAAACGCTCCGATCATCTGGTTGTCTATTTTCTTCATGAACCACTATTGTGGGCCATATAGTGCTATTGGATATACAAGTGTATTCATTAAATAAATACTTGTTGTTTTTGGTACATTTCGGTCTCTTTAGACATTTAGTAGTCTAGTTAGGACTGTTTTTGCCATTGTCAACCTTCATTTTATTTCAGCTAAACAATTCCCATTATAATTAGTGCGTGCACCAAGATAAATATAATGAATGATGTGCCATTTCCATGCCACGGTTCTGGTAATTCTGCTTTATTCTAATCATAAACTTTAAAAGATCTATAAGGTACGATAGCATTTAGCAACTACTATAAATTATTGTTTAATAGTATATTAAAGAACTAGTTTCATAAGGCCTTCTCTTAACGCACGAGTTCAAGTTTGAAAAACGAGACGCGAAGCGTCGAGTTTTTCAACGGACGAGTGCGACAAGTGGTCTTATGAAACGTGTTCTTTATACTATTTTTTCTATTGAGGAAGTTTAAGAG